>CAXKVI010000004.1:35397308-35598556 GCA_964058755.1 Campiglossa producta | reverse complement strand
TCTAGCATACAAGTCACTACAGTGTTGTGAGTTCGACTCTCACAATGCCGGGAAGAAAAGTCCATGAAGAGATGTAATTCCAGTATCATCGAAACATATGTCGGCTTGTCTGGTTCCTGCAGCGCGTGGGTAAATTTTTCTCAAAAAACACATTTTCATACAATCCCGAAAATTGCTTCACAATACCGTCGGTATTTACAGCAATAGACTACAAGTCAAAAGCAACAAAGAGTTTAAATGTTTAAAATGAAAAAATATTCGTGCATTAAGCATAGAAAATTCTTTCATAGGTTTCACACCAAGTCCTAAAAATTCGCAAATCTTTCATATAAGTTAGCATTGAAATTAAAGAAATGTTCTATATGGAAGTATAAATATATGCATAAATGGACACTGAGAAGAGTTTACCTTCAAGCTGGGTAGTGGCCTAAGGTGTTAGACCTTCTAGCATACAAGTCACTACAGTGTTGTGAGTTCGACTCTCACAATGCCGGGAAGAAAAGTCCATGAAGAGATGTAATTCCAGTATCATCGAAACATATGTCGGCTTGTCTGGTTCCTGCAGCGCGTGGGTAAATTTTTCTCAAAAAACACATTTTCATACAATCCCGAAAATTGCTTCACAATACCGTCGGTATTTACAGCAATAGACTACAAGTCAAAAGCAACAAAGAGTTTAAATGTTTAAAATGAAAAAATATTCGTGCATTAAGCATAGAAAATTCTTTCATAGGTTTCACACCAAGTCCTAAAAATTCGCAAATCTTTCATATAAGTTAGCATTGAAATTAAAGAAATGTTCTATATGGAAGTATAAATATATGCATAAATGGACACAGAGAAGGGTTTACCTTCAAGCTGGGTAGTGGCCTAAGGTGTTAGACCTTCTAGCATACAAGTCACTACAGTGTTGTGAGTTCGACTCTCACAATGCCGGGAAGAAAAGTCCATGAAGAGATGTAATTCCAGTATCATCGAAACATATGTCGGCTTGTCTGGTTCCTGCAGCGCGTGGGTAAATTTTTCTCAAAAAACACATTTTCATACAATCCCGAAAATTGCTTCACAATACCGTCGGTATTTACAGCAATAGACTACAAGTCAAAAGCAACAAAGAGTTTAAATGTTTAAAATGAAAAAATATTCGTGCATTAAGCATAGAAAATTCTTTCATAGGTTTCACACCAAGTCCTAAAAATTCGCAAATCTTTCATATAAGTTAGCATTGAAATTAAAGAAATGTTCTATATGGAAGTATAAATATATGCATAAATGGACACTGAGAAGGGTTTACCTTCAAGCTGGGTAGTGGCCTAAGGTGTTAGACCTTCTAGCATACAAGTCACTACAGTGTTGTGAGTTCGACTCTCACAATGCCGGGAAGAAAAGTCCATGAAGAGATGTAATTCCAGTATCATCGAAACATATGTCGGCTTGTCTGGTTCCTGCAGCGCGTGGGTAAATTTTTCTCAAAAAACACATTTTCATACAATCCCGAAAATTGCTTCACAATACCGTCGGTATTTACAGCAATAGACTACAAGTCAAAAGCAACAAAGAGTTTAAATGTTTAAAATGAAAAAATATTCGTGCATTAAGCATAGAAAATTCTTTCATAGGTTTCACACCAAGTCCTAAAAATTCGCAAATCTTTCATATAAGTTAGCATTGAAATTAAAGAAATGTTCTATATGGAAGTATAAATATATGCATAAATGGACACTGAGAAGGGTTTACCTTCAAGCTGGGTAGTGGCCTAAGGTGTTAGACCTTCTAGCATACAAGTCACTACAGTGTTATGAGTTCGACTCTCACAATGCCGGGAAGAAAAGTCCATGAAGAGATGTAATTCCAGTATCATCGAAACATATGTCGGCTTGTCTGGTTCCTGCAGCGCGTGGGTAAATTTTTCTCAAAAAACACATTTTCATACAATCCCGAAAATTGCTTCACAATACCGTCGGTATTTACAGCAATAGACTACAAGTCAAAAGCAACAAAGAGTTTAAATGTTTAAAATGAAAAAATATTCGTGCATTAAGCATAGAAAATTCTTTCATAGGTTTCACACCAAGTCCTAAAAATTCGCAAATCTTTCATATAAGTTAGCATTGAAATTAAAGAAATGTTCTATATGGAAGTATAAATATATGCATAAATGGACACTGAGAAGGGTTTACCTTCAAGCTGGGTAGTGGCCTAAGGTGTTAGACCTTCTAGCATACAAGTCACTACAGTGTTGTGAGTTCGACTCTCACAATGCCGGGAAGAAAAGTCCATGAAGAGATGTAATTCCAGTATCATCGAAACATATGTCGGCTTGTCTGGTTCCTGCAGCGCGTGGGTAAATTTTTCTCAAAAAACACATTTACATACATATTAATCGCAGGACACAGCGAAAAAAGCCACCCTGTGAAAACAAGCTGCAGCTGTCAGTTAAATGATCACGGGGTGCACTAAAATCCTTGACACTGCTAGTATAAATGGCGGCCGATTGATGTCGCTCTAGTTGTCGATAAGGTAGTATAAAAACAAAAACCAAATAAAATGAATACATACTAAGTGAACATGATGGATATAAGCTGGCAATAATTTCAACGCAGCTTGGTGTAAGAGGTACACACTGCGGGCTTAGAAATTCCTAATCCCCTTGGTTCTTGGTTCGATGACCAACAAAAGGTGATGAAAAATTTCTAAAAACACAAAGCCATTTGATAAGTGCCCTTGAGCAAGGCCGAAATTACGTAATCATGGTAGCTTGTAATTGTTGTTACTTTTCCATCTTGTTCACTAATAATAAAAACATAGAATAATTTAAGAAAAATTATTCCCAAACGGTCAAAAGTCCACCAAAGTTTCAAAGATTCTCAAATTAATGACCACAAACTCATAACATACATACATATTAATCGCAGGACACAGCGAAAAAATCCACCCTGTGAAAATAAGCTGCAGCTGTCAGTTAAATGATCACGGGGTGCACTAAAATCCTTGACACTGCTAGTATAAATGGCGGCCGATTGATGTCGCTCTAGTTGTCGATAAGGTAGTATAAAAACAAAAAACAAATAAAATGAATACATACTAAGTGAACATGATGGATGTAAGCTGGCAATAATTTCAACGCAGCTTGGTGTAAGAGGTACACACTGCGGGCTTAGAAATTCCTAATCCCCTTGGTTCTTGGTTCGATGACCAACAAAAGGTGATGAAAAATTTCTAAAAACACAAAGCCATTTGATAAGTGCCCTTGAGCAAGGCCGAAATTACGTAATCATGGTAGCTTGTAATTGTTGTTACTTTTCCATCTTGTTCACTAATAATAAAAACATAGAATAATTTAAGAAAAATTATTCCCAAACGGTCAAAAGTCCACCAAAGTTTCAAAGATTTCATTTTAATAAATTACTAATCGAAAAAATAGTAATATTATACGTTGACAATCTGTACAAAATGTCACTTGCAAAAACTTAGTTGCACAGTTTTAGCTGCTCCAGGCTTCCTATATCCCACAACACACCGGTCCCATTAAGATTGACTTACGCGGGTCGTTTTTATACCCAGTGTACTAGTACTAGTACAAGGGTATATTAATTTTGTTCACATAACGGTAGTACGTAACGGCACAAAATAATCGAGATAGATATAGAGTTCCATATATGAAAGTTCTTAGGTTGAAAAGAGGAGTCCATTAAAACACGTCCGTCCGTCCGTCTGTCTGTGTACACGATAACTTGAGTAAAAATTGAGATATTTGCATGAAATTTTGTATACAGGTTACCTTTTGGCCAAGGTAGGTTGCTACTGAAAATGGGCGAAATCGGATGATAACCACGCCCCTTTTTCGATATCGAAAATTTCGAAAATCACACAAATTGACATATCTCAGTAGCCGAAATGGCTAAAATGATATAATTTTATAGGTGAATCCCCCTGGTAATTCTCTTATGATTTTTCCATAAATTTTTTATAGGGGGCATGGCACCGCCCACTTTTAAGGGAGGCATTTTTGAAAATTTGACTGGTCGTAACTTTTAAATTGATTACGATAGAATGATGGAATTTGGCAAAAAGCATACTAGTATCGTTGGGAGTATACCTGATGAAAATGGATAAAATCGCCCTCCAACCATGCCCACTTTCGATATCGAAAATTTCGAAAATCACATAAATTGACATATCTCGGTAGCTGAAATGGCTAAAATGATATAATTTTATAGGTGAATCCCCCTGGTAATTCTCTTATGATTTTTCCATGAATTTTTTATAGGGGGCGTGGCACCGCCCACTTTTAAGGGAGGCATTTTTGAAAATTTGACTGGTATGTCATGTATGAAAGTTCTTAGGTTGAAAAGAGGAGTTTATTCAGGCATGTCCGTCCGTCTATCCGTCCGTCCGTCCGTCTTTGTACACGATAACTTGAGTAAAAATTAAGATATTTGCATGAAATTTTGTATACAGGTTACTTTTTGGCCAAGGTAGGTTGCTATTGAAAATGGGCGAAATCGGATGATAACCACGCCCCCTTTTTCGATATAGAAAATTTCGAAGTTCACATAAACTGACATATATCGGTAGCTGAAATTGATAAAATGATATAATTTCATAAGTGAATCTCTCTTATCATTCTATTATGATTTTCTGTTAAATTTGAAAAGTGGGCGTGGTACCTCCCACTTTCAAGGGAGGCATTTTTGAAAATTCGACTGGTCGTAACTTTTAAAAAAATTATGGTAGAACGATGAAATTTGGCACAAATCATACTAGTACACCCCCGTCCAACCACGGCTACTCTCGATATCGAAAATTTAGAAAATCACCTAAAAGACTGATCGTAAGTTTTAAACTGATTACGGTAGAATTCGGCACTAGGTATACTAGAGTTATAGGAAGTATACCTGTTGCAATTAAACGAAATCGCTTCCCAATCACGTCCACTTTCAATATGGAAATTTTCGAAAATCACATAAATTGACATAATTCGGTAAGGTAAATAACTAAAATAGTATAATTATAGTATAATTTGATAGTTAAAGTTGTAAGGAATTGTCTACTATTAACGAGTCTTAAAAGATGAGTTAATTTTGTTAAGTGAGCCACCTATAATTTTTTCGACGGCCATGTATTTTATTGAAAGTTGGTAGTATGGCTCAGAACGATTAAACAAAAATACGTATACAATTTTTCGAAATTCGAATTATTTTGAAAGTTATAGCTATCAACAGTTTTCGAAATTCCTCACTTTTTGATGATTTTCTCACGATTGGTCAAACCGCTTTTGCTAATTTTTTAAATATATATAAAAGATGGTATCTTCTACAAAAGGACATTTCCAATTTTTGCCAAAAATTTTTTTTGCAAACATTATTCGCAATTTTTAACTTCTCCATCGTGGCGAGATGGCGCTTTTGTATGATGTTGTTGGGCATTGCATTAGTAACTGTTAGCAAAAAAAAAATTTAAGTTATTTACATTTTTTGTCTTCATAGTCCACAGTACGTAGAGAAAAAAAAAAATTTCATAAAAAATTTACTAGTCTGTAAAAAAATGTAAATAACTCCCGTCCCCTTAAAGTGCCACAAAATTTTTTTTTTTGCCAATGGTTACTAATGGAATGCCCAACAACATCATACAAAAGCCCCATCTGGCCACGATGGAGAAGCTAAAAATTGCGAATAATGTTTGCAAACATTTTTTTTTGCAAAAGTTAGAATCGTCGTTTGGTTGAAGATACCATCGGTTTGACCAATCGTGAGAAAATCATCAAAAAGTAAGGAATTTCGAAAAGTGGTGATAGCTATAACTTTGAAAATAATTTGAATTTCGAAAAACTGGCCCGAACGTATTTTTTTCAATTTAAAACTTTGTCACAAATTGGGCGTAAGTATATTAGAAGTAAGAAATGTATTCAACTATAAAGCTGGAATTATTGGTGATGTTTGTCGTAACGCTGTAGTCGTATCCCTAACGCAACCCTATGCGATACATTTTTATCGATTATTGGTGCGGTAACCGTAAACAGCTGATTGACTGCAAAAACTCAGCTATGAACACAATCTTAATAAATATTTTCTTAAAAAATGTGAAATGATAACTCACCAAATAGCAAAAACCAATAAATTCGAAAAATTAATGCAAAACAAATAAATTAAATGAACAAAAAAGGTAATCAGCTGTTTACGTTACCGCGGAAAACCAAAAACCAATTGGTTGGCTACGATCCGGTTACGACCTTAGCGTTACGATATGGCACCAATAATCGATTGCATTAAATCCCATAAGGTTGGTCGAATCAGCTGATTGGATACGACTACAGCGTTACGACAAACATCACCAATAATTCCAGCTTAAGTAAGATTTTGAGGGCACACGAACAATGTACATATGTATATGTATGGTATACCGTAGCATAAATAAAAATTTATTTTATAAACTAACTAATAAATTTATTGAGTTCGTTTTTCCTAAATTATAATATACTAGCAACCCGCTCCGGCTTCGCACGGAAAAATGTAAATTACATGGAATTCAGTATAGAGCGAGATCCCAGAGCCTAAAAGCGTCACTTATTTTATAATGGATGAAACCAATACCGATCGATAGTCCTCCCCGAATCTAGAAAGAATGTGAACATTTTAAAGCTGTACCTATGACAAGGGCCTAGGAATCGGGGGTCAAAGTCGCCAAAAAATGACCCTAACTTCACTTATTTTATAATGGATGATTTTCACATATTTGACGTAGGTTACCACCCCGCGTCAGTATCAAGTGTTGTTAGACCCGCACCAGTGACAAGGCTCCAGCCAGACACCCCCAGTTCGCGGATTTTCCTATAGAAATTTTTTCTGTTTTACCAATTTCACGCATTTGGGCCACTTTGGCTGCTTCTAACTACCCAATATTTTCCCATTTTTTGTAGAACACTACCCTCTAGTAGTATCAGGAATTTTTAGACTTCGTCCCATGGCAAAAACTTCAGCCAGACACCTCAAAACTCGGGAAATTTCACTAATTTTTACTGCGCTTTCACATGTTTAGGCGGATTTGACCAACTTTGGCCTCTTTTAAATAACAGATCTTTACATATGTGTCGTAAAATGCTACCCTTAAGTAGAACCAATCATTTCTAGACATCATCGCATGGAAAAAACTTCAGCCAGACACCTGAAAGTTCGAGAACTTTTATTTTCCTATTAATTTGCTTTCTCTTGTTTGTCCCACTTTTACTAATTTTAAATGATAGATCTTTTCACACGTGTCGTAGGACACTACCCTTAAGTAGTTTCAGTAATTTTTAGACCTCGTCCCATGGCAAAAACTTCAGCCAGACACCTCAAAACTCGGGAAATTTCACTAATTTTTACTGCGCTTTCACATGTTTAAGTGGATTTCACAAACTTTGACTACTTTTAAATAGCAGATCTTCACACATGTGTCGTAGAATGCTATCCTTAAGTAGAATCAAGTATTTCCAAACATCATCCCATGGCAAAAACTTCAGCCAGACACCTCAAAGTTCGCGAACTTTTATTTTCCTATTAATTTGCTTTCTCTTGTTTGTCCCACTTTTACAACTTCTACAGATGATTCGTAGGACACTACCCTTAAGTAGTTTCCGTCATTTCTAGACTTCGCCCCATGGCAAAAACTTCAGCCAGACACCTCAAAGCTCGGGAGTTTCACTAATTTTTACAGAGATTTCACTTGTTTCAGCATTTTTCTCCAACTTTGTCTACGTGTAAACGGCGGATCTTTACACATGTGTCGTATAATACTACCATTAAACAGTATCAGGCATTTCCGGACTTCATTCCATGAAAAAAACTTAAGCCAGACAACCCAAAGCACGGGGACTTTTCATCATTTTTAATGCGCTTTCACATGGTCAAATGGGTTTACCCAACTTTGGCTGCTTTTAAATGGCGGATCGTTACAAATGTATCGTATAACACTACTTTTAACTAATATTAGGCATTTTTAGACTTCGCCCCATGACAAAAACTTCAGCCAGACACCTCAAAGCTGAGGAAATTTCATAATTCTTGCTGCGAATTCACATGTTTAACTGCGTTGGTCTAACTTTGGCTGCTTTTAAAGGGCAGATAATTTCACATGTGTCATAGAAGACCACCCTTAAGTGGTATCAGGTACTTTTTGACTTCGCCCCATGTCAAAAACTTCAGCCAGACACCTCAAAATTGAGGAATTTTTATAATTCTTACCGCACTTTTACATGTTTAGGCGAGTTTGTCCAACTTTGGCTGTTTTTGAAAGGCAGATCTTTGCACATGTGTCGTGGAACACTATCTCCAAGTAGTATCAGGCATTTTTAGACTTCATCCCATGGAAAAAACTTCAGCCAGACACCTTAAGGCTGAGGAATTTTCATAGTTCTTACTGCTTTTTCACATGTTTAATCGGGTTGGTCCAACTTCGGCTGCTTTTAAAGAGCAGATCTTTTCACATGTGTCATAGAAGACCCCCTTAAAGAAGGATCGGCCATTTTTATACTTCGCCCCATGTCAAAAACTACAGTCAGACACCTCAAAACTGAGGAATTTTCATAATTCTTACTGCGATTTCGAAGGTTTAAGCGAGTTGGTCCAACTTCGGCTGCTTTTAAAGAGCATATCTTATGGTACCAGGTACTTTTCGCCTTATGACAAATACTTTAACCAGACACCTTAAATCTGGGTAGTTTTCATAATTCTTACTGTGCTTTCGATTCTTTAAGCAGGTTTGTCCAACTTTGACTATTTTTGAAAGGCGAATATTTACAAATGTGTCGTAGAACGCAACTCTTAAGTGGTATCAGGCATTTTTGGAGATCTTCCCAAAACTACATCCAAACACCTCAAAGCTCGAGTTTTTTCGCAATTGATCTCTCCATAGGACATGATCAAGCTAATTAGAACAGTTCAGCCCATACAAAGTGTTCAGATGTGGCAATTGTTGCATTTCAGACAGTGTAACTCTTATGTCGCTACCCTGCAGCGAAAGCAACTAGTTGAAAACTACTTTACAACTAGTTGGTGCACCGAGCTTATATGGAACAAAGACAGAACACTCACTAGTGGGTGCACCGGGCCCAACTAGTCAGTGTTCTGTCCCTTTTCCATATAAGCAACTGGTATTTTTTATGTGTTGATGTCCTACAAAATGTCAATTGTCAGATTTCGTCCAGAATATACCAGTTATCTACTAGTCAGGAAATACCAGTTTCATACTAGTTGTAAGATACCAGTTCCATAATAGTTTATCCTGGACTAGTATAATTTCCAATGAACTAGTCCAAAAAGGACCAGTATGGAATATACTAGTCCCATACTAGTCAAAAAGGCTTTTAACCTGGACTAGTATGATTTCAACCAGAATTTTCCTGGCTTACCCTTTATTTTATCATTTGACTTTATTTTCATGTTTATTCTTAAGAAAGCAGCGGCTATTTGTATTTACCCTATCACGAAAAAGCATCTATGAATTATAAGAGAAAACGAAACGAATGAATTTTGTTTTTTTCAACTGTTATAATTTCATCCAGAAAAATCTAGTTGTATACTAGTATGGAATGGATATTTCCTGACTAGTATGGGTTCATCCAGAAAATTCTAGTTGTATACTGGTATGAAATGGATATTTCCTGACTAGTATGAGTTCTGCCAGAAAGTTATAGTTGTATACTAGCATGAAATGGATATTTCCTGACTAGTATGAATTCTGCCAGAAAATTATAGTTGTATACTAGTATTTTTCTGACTAGTTTGAGGTTTCGCTGCAGGGAACTCGCTTAAACCTGTGAAATCGCAGTAAGAATTATGAAAATTCCTCAGTGTTGATGTCTGGCTGTAGTTTTTGACATGGGGCGAAGTATAAAAATACCCGATGCTTCTTTAAGGTGGTCGTCTATGACACATGTGTGTAGATATGCCCTTTACGAACAGCAAAAGTTGGACCAACTCGCTTAAACCTGTGAAATCGCAGTAAGAATTATGAAAATTCCTCAGTTGTGAGGTGTCTGACTGTAGTTTTTGACATGGGGCGAAGTGTAAAAATACCCGATACTTCTTTAAGGGGGTCTTCTATGACACATGTGAAAAGATCCGCTCTTTAAGAGCAACCAAAGTTGGACCAACCCGATTAAACATGTGTAAGCGTAGTAAGAACTATGAAAATTCCTCAGCCTTGAGGTGTCTGGCTGAAGTATTTTCCATTGGATGAAGTCTAAAAATACCTGATACTACTTGGATAGAGTGTTCCACGACACATGTGTAAAGATCTGCCTTTCAAAAACAGCCAAAGTTGGACAAAGTCGCTTAAACATGTGAAAGTGCAGTAAGAATTATACAAATTATTCAGTTTTGAGGTGTCTGGCTGAAGTTTTTTGCATGGGGCGAAGTCAAAAAGTACCTGATACCACTTAAGGGTAGTCTTCTATGACACATGTGAAATTATCTGCCCTTTAAAAGCAGCCAAAGTTAGACCAACGCGGTTAAACATGTGAATTCTCAGCAAGAATTATGAAATTTCCTCAGCTTTGAGGTGTTTGGCTGAAGTTTTTGTCATGGGGCGAAGTCTAAAAATGCCTGATATTAGTTAATAGTAGTGTTATGCGATACATGGGTAACGATCCGCCATTTAAAATCAGCCAAAGTTGGGTAAGCCCATTTGACCATGTGAAAGCACATTTAAAATGATGAAAAGTCCCCGTGCTTTGGGTTGTTTGGCTTAAGTTTTTTCATGGAATGAAGTCCGGAAATGCCTGATGCTGATTAAGGGTTGTGTTATACGACACATGTGTAAAGATCCGCCGCTTAAACGTGGCCAAAGATGGAGAAACCTGCTGAAACAAGTGAAATCTCTGTAAAAATTAGTGAAAATCCCGAGCTTTGAGGTGTCTGGCTGAAGTTTTTGCCATGGGGCGAAGTCCAGAAATGACTGAAACTACTTAAGGCTAGTATCCTACGAAACGTGTGAAAAGATCCGTCGTTTAGAAGTTGTAAAAGTGGGACAAACAAGAGAAAGCAAATTAATAGGAAAATAAAAGTTCCCGAACTTTGAGGTGTCTGGCTGAAGTTTTTGCCATGGGATGATGTCTGGAAATGCTTGATTCTACTTAAGGATAGCATTATACGACACATGTGTGAAGATCTGCTATTTAAAAGTAGTCAAAGTTTGTCAAATCCACTTAAACATGTGAAAGCGCAGTAAAAATTAGTGAAATTTCCCGAGTTTTGAGGTGTCTGGCTGAAGTTTTTGCCATGGGACGAGGTCTAACAATTACTGAAACTACTTAAGGGTAGTGTCCTACGTCACATGTGAAAAGATCTATCATTTAAAATTAGTAAAAGTGGGACAAACAAGAGAAAGCAAATGAATAGAAAAATAAAAGTTCTCGAACTTTCAGGTGTCTGGCTGAAGTTTTTTCCATTGGATGATGTCTAGAAATGCTTGATTCTACTTAAGGGTAGCATTTTACGATACATGTGTAAAGATCTGTTATTTAAAAGAGGCCAAAGTTGGTCAAATCCGGTTAAACATGTGAAAGCGCAGTAAAACTTAGTGAAATTTCCCGACTTTTGAGGTGTCTGGCTGAAGGTTTTGCCATGGGACGAAGTCTAAAAATTCCTGATACTACTTGAGGATAGTGTTCTACAAAAAATGGGAAAATATTGGATAGTTAAAAGCAGCAAAAGTGGCCCAAAAGCGTGAAATTAGTAAAACAGAATAAATTTCCATAGGAAAATCCGCGAACTGGGGGTGTCTGGCTGGAGCCTTGTCACTGGTACGGGTCTAACAACACTTGATACTGACGCGGGGTGGTAATCTACGGCAAATATGTGAAAATCATCCATTATAAAATAAGTGAAGTTAGGGCCATTTTTTGGCGACTTGGCCCCCGATTCCTAGGCCCTTGTCATAGGTACAGCTTTAAAATTTTCACATTCTTTCTAGATTCGGGGAGGACTATCGATCGGTATTGGTTTCATCCATTATAAAATAAGTGACGCTGCTTAAAAGCGGCAGTACAGTATCAAGAATACTGGTTTTTACTAACGTTTTCACGGGAATTTTACAAGAAGCAACACTCTTAAAAAATGGTAGTCGGTATGGGAGCGTGAAGCCGAGAAGTGTCAAAAACGTCTCGGACAGCTTAACCTTATTATTATTAAACCATGGTGCTACCCATAAATTCATCATCATCATCATCATTTATTGGCGCTTAACCGCCTAAGCGATTTTGGCCGTTGCATATCAAAGCACGACGATCATTCCTTTTTAGCGATAACTGACGCCATTTGCAAACCCTAAGGGAGTTCAAGTCATCCTCCACCTGTTGTTTCCATCTCAGTCGAGGCCTCCCCCTTCCTCTGCTGCCGAATTCAGGCGAAGATAGGAAAACCTTCTGTGCTGGAGCTTCTTTGTCCATTCGCATAACATGGCCCAGCCAGCGGAGTCTTTGGGCTTTAATTCGCTGGACTATGGTCAGATCTGCGTAGAGCTCGTAAATTTCCTTCGATACTCGCCGTTGGCATCACGGGAAGGACCATAAATCTTCCGGAGAACTTTTCTCTCAAATACTCCAAGGGCCATCTCATCTTCTCTTGACATTGTCCATGAATCTGAGCCATACATCAGGACAGGTATGATGAGAGACTTATAGAGCGTGATCTTTGTTCTTCGAGAGAGGACTTTACTTCTCAATTGCCTACTCAGTCCAAAGTAGCACTTGTTGGCAAGAGTGATTCTCCGCTGGATTTCTAGACTGATATTATTTTCGGTGTTGATACTGGTTCCCAAATAGACGAAGTCCCTCACAGTTTCAAATTTGTAACTATCAACAGTGACATGGCTGCCAAGGGGCAGGTTCGCCGATTCTTTCTTTGATGACAGCAAATACTTCGTCTTGTTCTCGTTCACGGCAATACCCACTTTTTTCGCTTCCTTATCCAGTCCAGAGAAGGCAGTGCTTACGGCGCGGTTGTTAAGGCCACTGATATCAATATCATCCTGTAAAAGATTGTACCATTGCGGTTTAGCTCTGCTGCTCGAATTATCTTCTCCAGCATCAGATTGAAGAAATCGCACGAAAGGGAGTCGCCCTGTCTGAAGCCTCGTTTGGTTTCAAATGGCTCAGAGAGGTCCTTCCCGATTCTGACGAAGCTGTTGGTATTGCTCAGCGTCATTTGGCAAAGCCGTATAAGCTTTGCAGGGAAGTCAAACTCAGACATGGCGGTATACAGGCAACTCCTTTTTGCGCTGTCAAAAGCGGCTTTGAAATCGACAAAGAGATGGTGTGTGTCGATTCTTTTATCATGGGTCTTCTCCAGGATTTGGCGTATCGTGAAAATCTGGTCGAAGGTAGACTTACCAGGTCCAAAGCCACACTGATAAGAAAGAACCTTATATGCGATATTAAGAAGACTGATTCCGCGGTAGTTGGTGCGGTTAGCGGGATCGCCTTTCTTGTGGACCCATAAATTCAGAAGACAAAAATTCAGAAATGCGGCTTTTAGAAGGTTTATTCAGAGAACATGTTTCAGAAACAAAAAATTCCGAATGAAAAATTCAGAAACAAAAATTTAGAAAACACTTTTCAAAAACAAAAAAAAAACAGAAACAATTATTTTTTTCCTTTTGACTATAATCGTTACCCTTTAAAAAAGACTTTCATGCCAAGTATTTAAAAATCAAGTTACTTTTGTGCGTTCCGATTTTGAGTTGTTTTTCTTTTTAATTTAGTGTGCGATTTATCCATTATAAAAATACTGCGAGGTAGAACCTCTATTTTGATTCTATTTTGACGTTTTTAAGCAATATAAAATATGTCAGTATATACGTCAAATAGAAAAAAAAAATATTTAAAAAATTGAAAAAAATAAAAAAAATATTTTTTAATTTAAAATGCTAGAGGCTCACAACCGCGTCTTTATTTTTATCAGTTCTACCAAGAAATTTAAGCGCAAATTCAAGAAAAATAAAATTTTTTTCTTTTTATTTGTAATTTATTTGATTGAAAAGTCCAAATGTAAAAGTGAGAAGAGCTTAAAAACATAATTAACGGTTCTATCTGCACTGCCGTCCATAGCAAGAAGGCAGTAAACTCAATTGCAGCCATCAGCAAGAAGGCAGTAAAAGCATTCTACTGCCTAGTGATTTTACTGCCTTTTTGCTGTTGACGGCAATTGCGGTAACTGCCTTCTTGCTATGGACGGCAGTGTAGTAATTTTATCATGGATATATCAATTATGTGTATTTGAGTAGTCGACCGAAAGCATGAAATAATAAGTTACAGAAATATCATATTCAGAAATTTAATTCATAGTTTGAAAACTTAAAACTAGTTAGAGGAGAGGAAAACATTCACAAAATTCAAAAATTAAAATTTATAGTCCTAAGAATTGATTTTGGAAAAGTGAGAAAAACATCGACGTTTACGCGCAGAAAGCCAAAATTCAGAATTAAAAATTAAGAAAGCCATTTCTACAGTAATCAGAGGGCAGGAAAAACATTAAATTTTTTAGGCGTGACCTGCTTTCCTGACAATACATCAAATACCAGTGAGTGCATTTATTCCAACTAGAGTTTGGCCAGTGGTTGAAATTCAACCACAAAACCTTATTTTATTTATCTACCCTTTTGAAGTTTAGTTTCCTAAACTTTCACTTTTTTGTTATTTCTTAAATTTTCCTTACTTCTCCTTATTTTTTATATTTTTCGTTTCTATACATTCCTCTACTTTTTACCTTTTCCTCCCTTTTTACACCATTCGGTAATACACTTTCAATGTTTATAATTATTTATTTTAGGTCTTTTTTATTCGTCTTTCTTTCATTTCCTTTTCTTTCCTTTCATCTCCTTTCCTTTCCCTTTCTTTACTCTTCTTTTCTTTCCTTTCTTTTCCTTTCCTTTTCTATCTTTTCATTTCATTTTATGTTCTTTCTTTCCTTTCTTTTCTTTTTTGTCTGTTCTTTTCCTTTTTTATTCTCTTACCTTTCCTTTCCTGTCCATTACATTCCTTTTTTCCTTTTATTTTCTTTTTCTTGCCTTTCCTTTCGTTTACTTTTATATCCTTTACTTTAGTTTCGTTTCATTTGCCTTCATTTTATTTATTTTCTTTTCATTTCATTTCTTTTCTTTTTTCTTACCTTTATTTTCCATTACATTCCTTTTTTCCTTAGATTTCTTTCTTTCTCCTTTTCGTTACTCCTTTAGTTTTATTTCTTTTCCATTCATTTCCTTTAATTATTTTTTTCTCTTTCCATTCCCTTCTTTTCCTTTATTTTTCTTTCTTTTTATCTTCATTTCTTTTCCATACCTTCCTCTTCCCTAATTTTTATTTCTTTTCTTTTTATTTCCTTCCCTTTCTTTATCTTTCTCTATTTTTCTTAATTTTTCATTCCTTTACTTTCATTATCTTTAATTTCTTTCCCTTCCTTTTTTCTTTTCCATTCCATAGGAGGATTTACCTAAAGTTTTTACTATCTTAGTTATTTAACTTACTGAATTATGTCAATTTATGTGATTTTCGAAATTTTCCACATCGAAAGTGGGCGTGGTCGGGAAGCGATTTCGTCCAATTACATCAGGTATTCTCCCTATTATGCTAGTATACCTTGTACCAATTTCATCGTTCTACCGTAATCAATTTAAAAGTTATGACTCGTGAAATTTTCAAATATACCTCCCTGAAAAGTGGGCGAAGCCACGCCTTCTTTTAAAAATTTGTCAAAAAATCATAACAGAAAGACTAGAGGGTTCATCCTACCAAACTATATCACTTTAGCCATTTCCGTTACCGAATTATATCAATTTAGGTGCCTTTCGAAGCTTTCGATATCGAAAGTGGGCGTGGTTGGAGAGCGATTTTTTCCAATTTCATCAGGTATGCTCCCAACGATACTAGTAGGCTTTGTGCCAAATTTCATCCCTCTACCCTAATCAGTTTAAAAGTTACGACCAGTCGAATTTTCAGAAATGCCTCCCTTATAAGTGGAAGGGACACGCCCACTTTAGAAAATTTATCAAAAAATCATTATATAATGACCAATGGGATTCACCTATAAAATTATATCATTTTACCCGAGATATGTCAATTTGTGTGATTTTCGAATTTTTCGATTTTGAAAAAGGGGCGTGGTTATCATCCGATTTCGCCCATTTTCAATGGCAACCTACCTTGGCCAAAAAGTAACCCGTATATAAAATTTCATGCAAATATCTCAATTTTTACTCAAGTTATCGTGTACACGGACGGACGGACGGACGTGCCTTAATGAACTCCTCTTTTCAACCTAAGAACTTTCATATATGTTTAGGCCATCAGCCTAAATATATCGGTCGCCCCTCGTAGCAGATCTTAGTATCTGCTACGCTATTACATTTTATCTGTCAAACCGATAACAGGGGGTCTAGAGCTGTCGTTTATCTAAAAGCTCGGCCACTCCGTTTCCGAACAGCGTCGAATCACCAGCAGCCAAGCCAGGTACGTAAAGTGAATTTATACGTTTCCATAAATTAATTCTTCGACATTTTTTATACTGTAAATAAAATTCGTGTAATCCGTTACACGGTAACTAAATATTAAATTTACTTTGTAAACATTTCCGTGTAATCAGTTACACTCACTTTCTGCGTGCACAGTAATTGCTATATAGTTACTTGTGTACATTCCATATATATACTTAATAAAACCCATTGTGATCTTGTGATTTGAAACAAAGTGTTTATTTATTTATTTATTGGAAGTTCCCTATCACTGAAATCCGTGGTGCACAGTAATTTCATCATAATTACTTGTGTACGTTAACCTCAGTGAAGCCCCATAAATTTGTTATTTATTTCCACTTAATCGAAGAATTATTTATTAATATAACTAATAACTCGTTGCACCTTTCTGTTTTCTCGTTGCATACTTATTACGTGCGAGCGCCCGCCTTTCGACATCGGCCGCACGTAACATTGATCCTTACGCGCCAGGAAAAAATTAAAATCACGAAATAATTCAAAAATTCAATTATCGATCTTCAAAATCTTTGGAATACAATATTAAATTTAATTGCCAGCCAGTACCAGCGACCAACGAGCGATCAAAGTTATTAACCAGCGAATACACATATACCATCACAGTAATATACACACAGTCACAACCATCACATAGTCATCACATCACATAGTCATCACATCACATAGTTAACACATCCCATCATCACATCGTCCATACGATCAATACAGCATCTCAAATACAGTCCATTTTGCTCAATTTTATCACGCAAGGTACGTTGGGTTTTGTTAGTTCATGCACCACTTTTTTGTATACGTGCAAAACGTAGTGAACCTTGTGAGTGAGATTTTTCCGAAAAACGAAGTAAGTGAAAAACCCGTGTTCTTGATAGCACACTTTCGCCTTTTGACTATCGGTTAAGTCCCCCACCAGTGGTAAGACTTATCCGACACAGCTCAAGGCAAGCAGTCAGTGAACTTTTTTTGGTTTTTTTTTATATACACTTATCACTGCACTGAACATCTCTCTGTTCTACCACTTCCTGTGGAAACACCGCGAAATATATCTTTTAAATTTTCACTTAGTTGATGCTTTTTTGAAAAATCCGTCACAAAGTTCATATTTTATTTCATCAACACACAATTATAAATTCTCAATTATTTATATCACTACGTTGGGTGGCTTGTGATTATAAACATTTAGTGCGTACACAGTCCATAAGTGTCGCTAACTTATAATACTTTTATCTGTATCATTTGAAATTTTTAAATAAACAACGATCACTCGTCCAAGATTATCTGGACAAATACAACTGCGTTAGCTTTTCTTGGAACTACACTTTATTTTCACTTGGCTCGGCTATACAGGGTTTACAATACCCAAAGCACATTAAATCGGTACCGCGATTTCGATCTGTGCCACATACACTTTTGATACAGTAAGTCTTCAGAGATTTTATCTGTTATCAAATACACTTTCATCACATTAAAGCTTCAGAGATCTACTTGTGCCTCATACACCTTTTGATACAGTAAGTCTTCAGAGATTTTATCTGTTATCAAATACACTTTCATTATATTAAATCTCCAGAGATCTACTTGTGCCACATACACGATTAATACACTAAATCTTCAGATTTTTAGTTGTTATTACATACACTTTGGAAGCACATTAAATCTTCAGAGATTGCTATCTGTGCCCCATACACTTTTGTTGATTCACTTAACCACCAGAGGTTTTAGCTGTTTTACAAATTCTTTTCAATACATTAAATCTTCAGAGATTTATCTGTTGCACAAACACTTTTGAATACACTAAAAGCAAGATATTCCTGAGTCATTTCTCTATAAGTATACAAAATATTTAAACAAATTAAAAGAATGGAGGCCTACATCCGCCACTCCGATTGTATCGTTGAGTTTGAGCAAGATCTCAACACTCCGGATTAACAAGACATGGATAAGCACACCCTTGTAATACAACAAGAGGAGCTTAAGGCATTATGGAAGAAATCCAAATCGACTTATGAAAGTCTTCTTGCCTCAACCGAAACAAATAAGGAGCAATTACAATCAATTAAACAAAAAAATAAGACGTGTTTCGCATGGTACACAAGATGCATGGCAGCAATTAACGCCCAGGTGGAAAAGCTGTCAACGCAAGCAATACAACCACCCAAAGAAACTGAACCATCCAGCCGTGAAAATAACATCCGGCTTCCGCCCTGTGACACCGATGTGTTTAAGGGCGATTATCTATCCTGGCCAACATTTAGGGATATGTTCACGGCCATATACATATTAAATAAACGCCTTACCCCGGTTGAAAAATTGTATCACCTCAACCAAAAAACTCAAGGGAAGGCGAAGGACAGTGCTAAATCACCCACGAGTCAGGGTTCACACAGCTCACGGGATTCCCCTAGGAAACTCGGAGTATACCAAGCCAGCGTCCCTAATGGCTGGTGTCAAATGTGCAACACCAAGGAGCACAGACTGCGAGATTGCAATAATTTCCGACGGTTGTCGACAAAGGACAAAATAGCGTATATTAAAAGGACCAGTTCTTGCTTAAACTGCTTGTCCGCGGAGCACACCATCACGCGATGCAATCACCAGCTTAATTGCGCCGTGTGTCACTTGAGGCACAACACTCTACTCCACCTACCAACAGCGCAGCCACAAGGACACAACCAAAGTTGGAACCGGAACTCCAATGCGAACAATCGTAGTTGGAACCGACGCAACAACGACGATATGCCCACCACCTCGCAGCAGGCTAGGTCGAGAATGGAATCTGAAAAAAGAAATGAACAGATTAATCAGGTTTCAACATTACATGCAAATACGAGTAAGGGGGTATTGTTAGGAACGGCACGAGTTAAAATCCACTATAATGGAGTGGATTTCTCGGCCAGAGCAGTTATTGACTCCGGCTCTGAGTGCTCGTTCATAATAGAAAGGCTAAAAAAGAGGATAAATCTGCCATCGAAACGCCTGAACATCCAAGTGTCAGGCATAAACAATACGCTGTCCGCGCAGGTAACAGAGTCGTGCTCTATTACGATAGGCTCCCTCATCGACCCATTAGTTAGCATTGATACAATGGTCCTAGTCCTACCACAACTTACAGGGGTCTTCCGACGTGTCAGGTCAGTGCATTGACCCAGCAAGCGTTCCCTGACTTGATTCTAGCGGATAAGAGGTTCTTCGTTAACGAACCTGTCGACCTCATCCTAGGAGGAGAATGGTATAAGGAAGAACGTGATGAGCACGCTTCTCGCCCAAGAAACCGTCTTCGGGTGGATACTGACCGGTCGCGCAGAAACAGCACAGGGTATCATTTTTTAACGAGATAAGCCTAGATAAACAGTTAACCGCTTTCTGGGAGTTGGAAGATGTGCCTAAGAAAAAGGCACAAAACGACGATAATGCCTATTGCGAGGCACTTTTCAAAGCAACAACGGAACGGGGCTCTGATGGCAAATACATTGTCTCCCTTCCCTTTAAACAAGAGTTTCCCAACGATATATGCTTAGGACCCTCATTAAAAGGCGTTTGTTCTCAATTTTACAGGAATGAGACCCGCCTGGCTAAGACACCGGACCTACAGAGAGAGTACAATAGAGTATTTTCGGAGTATGAGACGTTAGGACACATGTCTAAGGTTCCCACAATGATACCACCCCAGTCAACGGACTGCTACTTCCTGCCGCATCATGCGGTTATCAAGGAAGAGAGTACAACTACCAAAATCCGGGTGGTTTTTACTACTACTAATGGCACAAGCCTTAACGACATTCTTCATACAGGCCCAGTACTTCAGGCCGACTTAACAATATTATTCCTTAGATGGAGATTTTTCAAATACGTTTTTAATAGCGACATCGAAAAGATGTATCGCCAGATATGGGTCAAACCCAATCAAACGAGATTCCAAAGGATAGTTTTCCGGACCAGACCTGAGAACCCTATCACCGTCTACGAATTAAAGACGTTAACATTTGGAGTTAATTCCGCCCCTTACTTAGCAATGAGAACACTGCATCAGCTCGCGGACGACGTGGAAACTTCATAACCCGTCGCTGCCAATATTCTACGGGCAAGCATGTACGTCGATGACGTCCTTCAGGAGGGCATACCATCGACACAGCCATTAAAGCGCGCGATGAAATAACACATGATTACAGTCTGCAGGCTTATCCCTTCGAAAATGGACGTCAAACTGCAGCAAAATACTACAGGGAATACCCAAACCTCATCGACTAAATGAGGACTTTTTGGAGTTCGAAGACTCCAGTACAGTGAAAACACTCGGAATCCGTTGGAACGCGCATTCCGACCAGTTTTATTTTACAGCTAAGCCCATTGAGAATAAGGATAGCATAACCAAACGGGCAATACTCTCAGCCATCGCTAAACTCTTCGATCCCTTAGGATGGCTGGCCCCAGTCATCATAGTAGCCAAAATGATTATGCAAAATATTTGGCTAGAGGGGACTGAATGGGACGAAGGGTATCTGCTCCAACTTTAGATAGGTGGCACAGCTTTATGCATGACTACAATCAAATCAATAACATTCGGATACCACGATGGGTGTATTTCACGCCATCCAGCGACGTGGAAATACACGGATTATGCGATGCATCCGAAAAAGCCTATGCGGCCACAGTTTTTCTACGAGTCAAAATGAAAGATCAGGTCTACGTTAACCTGCTAATGGCGAAAACAAGAGTAGCCCCAGTGAAGACCATCTCCTTACTGCGATTGGAGCTGTGTGGAGCGGTTCTGTTGACCGAGACTTTGGAATCCGTCATCGAAAACCTGAATTTAGGCTCATTCAAAACGCACCTTTGGACGGACTCAACCATCGTCCTAGCATGGATCCGAAAACCACCGTGCTCGTGGTCAACGTTCATGGCGCACAGAGTCACAAAAATTGTGGAAAAGGTAGGAAATCAAGCCTGGCTACACGTGGATTCCGCATCAAACCCAGCAGATCTGGCCAGCAGAGGACTATCAGCGAGGGATCTAGTCGACAACGTTCTGTGGTGGCAGGGACCTCTTGGCCAGCCCAAGAAAAAGAGTATGGTACAAACATCGAAGAAAAGAGAGTACAAATCCACGCAACTACGCAAATAAACAATAAAGAGGACATCCTAGATAGATTTTCCGATTTTTCAAGGGCTTTGAGGGTTATATCATACGTTATGAGATTCTCTCAAAGAACGAGTCCCAAAACAAACTCCACTTTTAAAGCGGAGTCTTACCTCATTTCGCCCGACGAAATCAAGGCTACGACTCAACGGCTCATTACCATCTATCAACCGAAACATTATTCTGAGGAATTAGGGAATTTAAAATCAGGGAAACCTATTGGGACAAAAAGCGAAATCCTTGCTCTCAACCCCTTCATCGATAGTTGTAGCATCCTGCGGGTGGGCGGCCGTCTGTCTGCATCCCTGGACCTCCCGTACAACGAACGCCATCCAATTATCCTCCCGTACGCCTGTCACTTTACGCGCCTCCTGCTCCAGTTTATCCATAAGATCTCCCTTCATGGCGAACACCAAGTCATGTTGCGGCTCCTACGCACGCAATACGGGATCCCAAAAGTAAAAAATATGATCAAGTCAGTTATCCATAACTGCAAGATCTGTACCATCTTTCGTAAACGGGTTCAGACCCAACTCATGGGAGACCTACCTCCCGAACGCACCACCTTTTCCCGTGCGTTTACAAACACCGGGGTAGATTTCGCCGGACCCTTTGACATCAAGTCCTACAGCGGCAGAGTGTGTCGCATGTCAAAGGGCTACGTTTGCCTGTTCGTATGCTTTACGACCAAGGCCATTCATCTAGAGGCCACCAGTGACCTTAGTACCGCCTCGTTCCTGGCAGCCCTCGACAGATTTGTTGCCAGACGAGGATGTCCAAAAAATATCCATTCTGACAATGGAACGAACTTTGTCGGCGCCTCTCGAGCTCTCCGATCAGAATTCAAATCCTTTCTAGCGGACGCATGCAACTTAACCCTCTCCAAATACTGCCATCAAACCCTGACCTGGCATTTCAACTCGTCAACAGATGGGAAAAACTCAAGGCATTACACCAAACATTCTGCAAACGATGGAAAACCGAGTATCTCACCGAACTGCAGAAAATCGTTAAATGGAAACATCCGCAAGTAGACTTAAAACAAGGGGACCTCGTCGTCCTAAAGGAGGACAATTTTCCTCCCAACGAATGGAGGCTAGGGCGGATCGCGAACCTTCATCATGGACCGGGCAACCGAGTTCGAGTCGTCGAACTAGACACTGCGCGAGGCCGAACTACCAGACCAATCGCGAAATTGGTCCTACTTCCACCCATCAATGAGGATGACGGAAAGGAGTAATATTCCACTTCTCCATTTCCCTAATTCCACTTCTTATTCTTTCAGGGTTAGGGAACCGTGCGGTTTAATCCCCGCAGGAAAACAGTTACCACCCCAACAATAAACCCGATAACAAGCAAATGCACTCGTTAGACTTGGTAACGAGGCCAACAGAAACCCTACTGCAGACGGACGAACCGATCTGCCACAGAAGATGACAATGTGCTATAGCAGCACATCGCCCAAACATAAATTCCTTCCTTCCCTTCTTCAAATAAATGTAAACAATCGTATTAACCCTTTGCCACCCAAGCACAGTTTTGTGTCCCATACAATTGTTTTACTGAAAAATTAGATAGCATTTGCTCATGCCAAAAAATTATCAATACCGCGAAATATGCTAGCCCAGTAACTTTGGCAACTTTGGCATCTACCGCTTTTTGGACTTTTGCGTTAAACGCGTAGACCGTACAACTCTGTTTGGTCCTCAACGTCCCTTTTACAACAGCTACTGCGAAGCCGATTAATTTCTCGACACCGAAAACTAAATCGTAATCGATATATTAGAAAAAAAAGAAGAAAAAAAACGAGACCCTTTCAAGGTTCTGAACCACTTCCAAACAAGTTTGTACTTGTTCTTAAAAAAAAAAAAAAAAAAATTTTTGATTACTTCATTCCGCGGACAGCAACCCGCAGGGGTCATGATCGATTTTAATCGCTTACAGTTTCGATTTCTAAGATCCAAATATGCTAGAGTCTAGCTAATCTGAACTCTAAACTCAATTTAAACGTGCAAGGAAGTGATACCGCTTGGATATTTCTTCACACTATTGAAAAAAAAAAAATTTTAAATCGTAAGCAGAACGGGTAAATATTTTTTACATTTGACGATAAAACCTCCGACAGAAAAGAGAAGACTGTCAAGTTTTGTTCAATATACTTCCCAGTGGAAAAAGGTAATGTTTGGTAATGTATAAAGTAATGTATATCCCCTAGAAAATTTTTTATGTATAATGGAATTCATGCATTACTTTTTCTACAGGAATGTCATAGGAAAAGTAGTGTTTTTTGAAAAATAAAACCTTACGAAATACATTACATGGAAGATTTTTCAAATATCTTTTCATGCGTTACTGTGCTCATGCTTCATTTCATGGATGAAAAAGGTAATGTATTACCTTCTTTCCCACTGGGTTGGGCCCTAACTTACTCCAAAAGAAAAAAAAAAAAAAAAAAAGCTACAGCAGCCCAATAAACAAACCGTATTACTTTCCTAGTTGAATACAAGCACTTACCTGATTGAGCTTGAACAACCCTCAGTTTCTCGATGTGCTCTTTGACAGCCTCTGCATTATATTTAAGCCATGAAGGCACTGTGCGTCTGTAGGGAAGCGCTGATTAGGAGCGTGTATACGACCCAGCTGTAAAGAATTTTTTTTAAATTATATAATGACAACATTTTATATCTTTTATATTATTCATACCTTTAGTCAGCATTTCCTATTGGATTGAAGTGCTGGCAAACAAGTTTCTAAAGATAGCTGAGAGCTTTGAGTCAGATAAGCCTCCTCACTAAAGTATTGTAACTTAAAGAAAAAAAACGTTGAGCCTCCTTCAACTTGCATCTGCACCAATGTAGGTGGTGTCACCTCATTATAGCCACGATCAAAGAAGTGTCCACGAAATGCTTGCATAACAACTGGCCGCATTTCTAAAACCGATTATCCAATTGTACACTGAACCAAAAACGTACATGTTTTTTACGAACAAAGTTTCATAAAAGTTCACGTTGATTTTTTCTTAGAATCTAAGAAAAATTACATATAATTTAAAAAAAGTTTCTTAATATATATTAAAAAATACGTTAAATTTTATTAATGTCAGAACTTCGTTCTTAAAATATAAGAAATAACATTCATTAATTGTTTTAGCTGAATTTTTTCTTAAATATTAAGAATTTGTTCTTAAATTTTAAGAAATTACGTACGGATAAAAGTGTCCATACAATCTAAGAATATTTTTCTTAAAATTTAATAACTTTTTCACGAAATGTAAGAACTTTTCTTATATTGTTCAATCAAACGTTGACAAAGCTAGACGTGTGTGACAAATAAAATTGTAATTTAAAAAACAATAATAAAAATTCGAGAAACATAAGCAAAATATACCAAATAATTGAAAAAAAAAACTCAACCGGTGGAAAGGCCTAGCATAAGCAACTTGCAACAAAGGCAGCTCGTAAATTGGCTCCCTCCACCTCCACCAGTGGTGTGAAGAAGCCCCGTCGTTATCGCCCTGGTATCTACAGAAGCTTTGCGAGAAATTAGCCGTTATCAGAAGTCAACTGAATTGCCCATCCGTTCCAGCGTTTAGTTCGTGAAATCGCTTAAGATTTCAAAACTGATTTCCTTTTCCAATCTGCTGCTATTGGTGCTTTGCAAGAAGCACCTGAGTCATATTTTGTGGGACTTTCGAAGATACCAACTTGTGCGCTATTCATGCAAAACGTTTACCTAACACATCCGGGAAGATCGCGGTTAAGTTTATGTATATTATTTTATCAATAATCATTATCTATTATATTAATAGGCTAACAAATTTTACATATAAATCATTGCCAAGCTTAAACCCATACTAAATATGCATAAATATTTATGAAATGCATATGGATTTGTTGGCATACCTCTAAGGCAGTGCACAATTATCTAATATATAACCAATACTGCTTCATTTATCTGTAATAAGCGAATGAAAATTTTTCATGCAACTTAAATTGGTTATCTGACAATCAATTTGTAAATAAAGCGATAGCCCAGTGGGAAGCGTTAGGGGGTAGTGGTCGAGCGGTTGATGGTTCGAGTACAGTTAGTTACACAGCTATAGGCCAAAATTTTTTTCTTTTTTGTCATTGAAAATTGTTTATATTTTTTATATATTTTTATATTTCTAATCTTGACTTTTTAATATTTTTATAAACAATATTTTATGTTTGTGATCTCTATTTTCGAGAAGAAAAAAATTTGGTGCGAATATTTTAAGTTTACGGAAAGCCATGTGAAATAATAATTTTATATCATAAATATACATACATACCACCCATTATAGAAATGCTATAACCGCTTATACAATTTCTTTTTGTTTTTTTTTTTTGGTAAATATTTAAAAAAATTACCATTAATATAAGTCTGACTGCTCTAATTTTTGAAGATGAAAGCTGCAATTTGCGAATTTTTTTTCAAATTCTATCGATTGAGATAGAGTTGCTGATAAATTCCTTAATTAATGTATAAAAATCGACAAAATATTTTATGGATACTACGTTATTTTGAACTAAACCAAGTGATAAGCGGAAATCTTAAATTTTACTGAAGACAACAAATAATTTCTTTTCAAATGTATATATGTATTAACTTTTAAAAGGGCAGATTTGCAACCCGTGCCCCAAACAAGTCTAGACCAAATTGAATAGAATTTTTTTAAAAATCAATATACATTTTTTTTTCTTTAAATCAAAAGAAAAATCCATATAAAGTGTCTTTTAAATATTGCTAAGTTACGGTTAAAGAAAAAAGCTAGAAAACCCTCACACTTTTTTTGACCTAACCAGAATTTGTAATTTACCCCCACTAAAAAGTTTTAAAACCACGCCATGTATAATACATTTTTTTAAAATACAACCCATACTTCTCTAAATTGAATGTGTAACTATTTTCGTTCTCTCGCTCATTAATACTCTTTAATATTACACGAACTCATATTTCCAAATTTCCACCCCTTCAAAATAAACGTCAAGCCAATTTCATACTCATATCTATTTATATACACATATACATATATGCGTAAACACTCCAATTCTCTCGCTCATTGAGTTCAAACAGTAGATTCGGCGTTGAACTCATATGTATATTGAAATGTTACACTCCAAATAGATGGCTTCGGCGCGAATAGCCAATTTGTTTCCGCATGAGAGTTGCCCCAATATGTGTTGTTATGTACCAAAGTATTAAAAAAAAGTGACAATTTGTTTTTCTCGTATCTCGCACGCTTTATTATAAACGAAAATAGTTTAAAAATAAAATTTTTAGAAAAGAAGCAATCAATGTTTTAACTTTCTGTATTGAAATTCATCAAGAAAAAAAAAAAAATGAGATTGAAATAGATACACCCATTGCCGTCAATTCTATATAATATGAAAATTTGCCTTTTTAAAAAAATAAAAATCAAACATCTTTTTCGTAGAATTCTATAATAAAAATGAGATAACTATCATCGCCTTATATTCCAAAGTTTTAATAAACAAATGAAAAACTAAAAATTTTATATTGTTGTGCCATAAAATCATGAAAAAATTAAATTTTCAATTACATATACTTATAATAAAATGTAATTTAACTATACAATTTTTTGGGAAAACGTTATCAAAATTATATTTTTCCATAAAGCTCTAATATATAACCAATACTGCTTCATTTCTCTGTAATAAGCGAATGAAAATTTCTCATGCAACTTGAATTGGTTATCTGACAATCAATTTGTAAATAAAGCGATAGCCCAGTGGGAAGCGTCAGGGGGTAGTGGTCGAGCGGTTGATGGTTCAAGTACAGTTACAGCTATCGGCCAAAATTTTTTCTTTTTTGTCATTGAAAATTTTTTATATTTTTTATATATTTTTATATTTCTAATCTTGACTTCTTAAAATTTTTATAAACAATATTTTTATGTTGTGATTTCTATTTTCGAGAAAAAAAAATTTGGTGCGAATATTTTTAGTTTACGGAAAGCCATGTGAAATAATAATTTTAGATCATAAATATACATACATACCACCCATTATAGAAATGCTATAACCGCTTATACAATTTCTTTTTTTTTTTTTGGTAAATATTTCAAAAAATTACCATTAATATAAATCTGACTGCTTTAATTTTTGAAGATGTAAGCTGCAATTTGCGAATTTTTTTCAAACATAGTGGTCTGTTTATTCAATTTCTGTAGATTATTTCGATAAATTTCACGATTTCTATCGATTGAGATAGAGTTGCTGATAAATTCCTTATTTAAAGTATAAAAATCGAAAACATATTTTATGGATACTTAAATTTTTAACTAAACCAAGTGATAAGCGGAAATCTTAAATTTTACTGAAGACAACAAATAATTTCTTTTCATATGTACCTATATATGTATTAACTTTTAAAAGGGCAGATTTGCAACCCGAGCCCCAAACAAGTCTAGACCAAATAGAATAGAATTTTTTTAAAAATCAATATACATTTTTTTTCTTTAAATCTTTCTTTAAAGGAAAAATCCATATAAAGTGTCTTTTAAATATTGCTAAGTTATGGTTAAAGAAAAAAGCTAGAAAACCCTCAAACTTTTTTTGACCTAACCAGAATTTGTAATTTACCCCCACTAAAAAGTTTTAAAACCACGCCATGTATAATACATTTTTTTTAAATACAACCCATACTTCTCTAAGATGAATGTGTAACTATTTTCGTTCTCTCGCTCATTAATATTCTTTAATATTACACGAATTCATATTTCCAAATTTCCACCCCTTCAAAATAAACGTCAAACCAATTTCATACTCATATCTATTTGCATACACATATCCATACTTGCGTAAACACTTCAATTCTCTCATTGAGTTCAAACAGTAGATTCGGCGTTAAACTCATATATGTATATTGAAATGTTACACTCCAAATAGATGGCGTCGGCGCGAATAGCCAATTTGTTTCCGCATGAGAGTTGCCCCAATATGTGTTGTTATGTACCAAAGTATTAAAAAAAGTGACAATTTGTTTTTCTCATATCTCGCACGCTTTAGTAAGTTTAGTTTAAAAATAAAATTTTTAGGAAAAAAGCAATCAATGCTTTAACTTTCTGTATTGAAATTCATCAAGGAAAAAAAAAAAATTAGATTGAAATAGATACACCCATTGCCGTCAATTTTATATAATATGAAATTTTGCTTTTTTAAAAAAATAAAAATCAAACATCTTTTTCGTAGAATTCTATAATAAAAATGAGATAACTATGGTCGCCATATGTTGTGCCATAAAATCCTGAAAATCTTAAATTTTCAATTACATATATTTATAATAAAATGTAATTTAACTATACAATTTTTTGGGAAAACGTAATCAAAATTATATTTTTCCATAAAAGTCTAATATGTATGTATATATCTAAATAGAGATTCAAAAGCCCAATAAAGCTTCACTTAATTGTAGAATTCCATATTAAAAAAATTTATTCAAGGAAAAATTCCGATGTAATAGATTTGTTTAAAATGAAATTCTACAAAGTTTTATGTTTTCATGACACCATTATTAAAATGTGAAATAGGGCAACCACGGTCAAACTTTTAATTTGAAAAAAATATGTCGCAATCAAAGTTGGCTTGTGTACCACCATACAAAAAAAATGTTTCAAAAAAATAAAATAATAATTCAATATGGCTCCTGTTGTTGGAGTACCAAGCTTATTTTGAGAAATTTGTATATGTGTGTAAAATACCAGCAATGGAAATATTTTGATTCTCTCGCTCTTTGAGAGTTAAAGTAATAGCGTCAAACTCATATTTCGAAGTTGGCTGAACTTCAAAGGAAACCACTCTTTATCTTCATTCTCTCCCTCATTAAACACGTCCTATTATGAGAGAGAAATTATTTTCATTCCCTCGCTCATTGAGTACTTTGGTCCATTATTTATATTAATAGTCTAACTTTGTTGTTGGTATATTGTTAATTCTTAAACTGCTTTGTGCATAAGGTAATGGCGCGGCGGTGAGCGTATAGAATACGGTGTGCACAGTTGCAAGACCCGGTTGCGGAATATTCCTTTTTTTCTTAAATTATGTTTTTTTTATACCTTTCATGAACATGAAATGGTATTATAACTTTGGTCCGATGTTTGTAAATATGAGAAGAAGAAGAGATAGACCTATCAATAAGTATACCGAAATGATCAGGATGACGAGATGAGTTGATTTAGCCATGTCCGTCTGTCCGTCTGTCCGTCTGTCTGTTTGAACGCAAACTAGTCCCTCAATTTTTGAGATATCTGGCTGAAATTTTGTATGTGGCCACCATTTTGTAATATAGGAATCATTTGTCGGAACTGACAAGATCGGACCAGTATAACATATAGCCCCCATACAACCGATTGTTCAGATATAAGGTTTTTTGGCCAAAACTTCTGCAATTAAAAAGTTAGGAACGTAAAATTTTGCAACTCGAGTACTTTCTATTTATGTAGTGTATATAGTGAAAATCAACCAGATCGGGCAAATGTAACATATAGCCCCCATACAACCGATTGTTCAGATATAAGGTTTTTTGGCCAAAACTTCTGCAATTAAAAAGTTAGGAACGTAAAATTTTGCAACTCGAGTACTTTCTATTTATGTAGTGTATATAGTGAAAATCAACAAGATCGGGCAAATGTAACATATAGCCCCCATACAACCGATTGTTCAGATATAAGGTTTTTTGGCCAAAACTTCTGCAATTAAAAAGTTAGGAACGTAAAATTTTGCAACTCGAGTACTTTCTATTTATGTAGTGTATATAGTGAAAATCAACAAGATCGGGCAAATGTAACATATAGCCCCCATACAACCGATTGTTCAGATATAAGGTTTTTTGGCCAAAACTTCTGCAATTAAAAAGTTAGGAACGTAAAATTTTGCATCTCGAGTACTTTCTATTTATGTAGTGTATATAGTGAAAATCAACAAGATCGGCCAAATTTAACATATAGCCCCCATACAACCGATTGTTCAGATATAAGGTTTTTTTCCCAAAACTTCTGCAATTAAAAGTTAGGAACGTAAAATTTTGCAACTCGAGTACTTTCTATTTATGTAGTGTATATAGTGAAAATCAACAAGATCGGGCAAATGTAACATATAGCCCCCATACAACCGATTGTTCAGATATAAGGTTTTTTGGCCAAAACTTCTGCAATTAAAAAGTTAGGAACGTAAAATTTTGCATCTCGAGTACTTTCTATTTATGTAGTGTATATAGTGAAAATCAACAAGATCGGCCAAATTTAACATATAGCCCCCATACAACCGATTGTTCAGATATAAGGTTTTTTTCCCAAAACTTCTGCAATTAAAAGTTAGGAACGTAAAATTTTGCAACTCGAGTACTTTCTATTTATGTAGTGTATATAGTGAAAATCAACAAGATCGGGCAAATGTAACATATAGCCGCCATACAACCGATTGTTCAGATATAAGGTTTTTTTGGCCAATACTTCTGCAATTAAAAAGTTAGGAACATAAAATTTTGCAACTTGAGTACTTTCAATTTATGTAGTGTGTAGAGGAAAATCAAGAAGATCGGGTAAATATAACATATATTTAGCCCCATACAACCGGTTGTTCCGATATAAGGTTTTTTGGCCAATACTTCCGCATTTAAAAAGTTAGGAACGTAAAATATTTCACCTTTAGTACTTTCTACATATGTAATGTGTATAGTGTAAGTCAGTACAATTGAACACGTATAATATATAGCCTCCATACAATCGATTGTTCCGATAACTCGGATCCTATTATTTTGTAAGTTTTTTTTAAATTATAACAAAGATGTGTAATGTGTATAGTAAATATAGTTAAATTGAAACAGGCTGTACTGGGGATCGAACAGTGAAAATCGTGACGCTTATTCATGAAAGGTATATAGCCTTCGGCACAGCCGAAGACAGCTTTCCTTACTTGTTTTATATTAAAAAACCTTTAATCTTAACTATTACAATTTACTTAATTTTCAACCTAATATTTTTTTGTTCTTCACCTGCTCAAAACGATCGCATAAATTAGTGGCTATTTGTTAAGCACAATGTCATCATCCGATTATTCAGGTGCAACATAAAATCTCGAAAACCGAATATTTGCATGGCATTTGCCATAAATAATTTTGGAAAGGGCTGCTGTAATTTAATATTTTTATCATATAATAACAGCCGCTATTTTTTAAATTCTTTGATGGCCTCATTTTGCCTATAGATGAGTTTTTAATGTATACATTTAAGTTGGTCGAGGTTCGGCCACGGGTCCTAAAGGCAGCTATTGACAAAAAGTTGATCAGATGTTTGAATAAGTTCAACTATTTTAAATTGGTCGAATTTCGACCACGGGATATACTAGTATTATTTATTATCCTAAATTCTACTTTTTGTAAATAATAAATAAAAATTAAAATAAAATTGCATTTTAGTAAATTTTAATTTTTTGAAGTTTTAGGAATAAGTTCGTAAATTTTAAGAACGGATTCATATGTTCTACGAATGAGTTCGTATAATTTTTGAATGGATTACATATTCTACAAATAGGTTCGTACAATTTAAGAATTTGAACATACATTCTAAGAATGAGTTCGTATAATTTAAGAATGGATCGACATTTCTATTCTAAGAATGAGTTCGTACATTCTAAGAATGGGTTCATTGATTCGAAGAATTATTGTACAAATTTTGTTTGACATGAATATTTACGAATTTTTGTTCTTAAATTCTTAAAATATACGTACTTTTTCGTAGAAAATATGTACTTTTTTGCTTCAGTGTACATCCGAATGTGCCTCCTCGTTTAGAATGCTTTCAGCACCACCAGCAGGTGCCAAACCAATCAATAGTCAACAATCAGTTCATGTCCACCCGGTGCCGATTGACCAGCTGGTACTGGCCATAAAACACCAAATAATAGTACAGAACTTTCTGTGGTCAAAACAAGCGCTTCATAGGTATGACACAACCGATCTGTGAGTACGCATTGCAAAAATCCAGTAGCATCGGGTAGCGTTATGAAAAAGAAGCATTTGCACTGACGTCGCAAGCGATGTACCCATCCATAAATTTTAATGCGTTCGCCACGATACTCCTCACCATACCGTATATAAATTCTACGCACTGCACCATGCCCTATATCTCCTTTAGTGCGATTTGGCAATTTCCGGGCCACAAGGCAGTATCATCGGGGCATATGTTCGGCTGCCCATAAACAAAAAAAAACCCCTGCGCCATGCCTTTGTGTGGCATAAATTTCCGTGCCACAAGGCATTCTCGTTGGAGCATATACGAGTCTGCTCAAAATGTATTCAACAAAGTGTGCTTGAATTTGACGTTGCTCTCAATCGGAACCAGAGTACAATGTCAAACAGAAAAAATATTTTAACCCACTTGAAAACAATTTTTTCCGTTTATAAACTTTTAGGAAAATTTGTAAATTAACTTTTGTTTTAAATTTTCAATATTTATATTTTACCTTTAATTCAAATAAGCAATAAGAAAGAATATTCGGTAGCAAGTTTAGAAGTATTTTATTGGTAGTGAAAAAACTTCGGTGCCAGTGAATAACGGTTGGAATTCAACTGTTTTATAAGCTAAGGTAAGAAAACTGTAACCAAACAATTTTTACAAAATCGCGGATGATATAAGAGTAAATTTTTGCTAATATTAATGAAGAGAAAATGATACCCAATTCATTTGTTTACATTCGTTTGACATTATAGCCCCTTACAAGAGAAAATATTTAACTGTCAATCACACTTTGTTGAATACATTTTGAGTCTGCTCATTGTTGGGACATATGTCCATTGGTGGAGCATATATGTAGCTGCTCATTGGTGGTGCATATAGAAGTCTGCCCATAAAACCTGAAATGAAAAGAAAATTAGTTTGCGCATTCATTATTTTCATATATGTGTCCATCGCTGGGCGCCGGTTGCCACAGCGATTGATACATATACACAGAGCCAAAAATGCCTAATCAAATTAATAAGATTGTCTTCATGATCAGCTTTTGGGCAAAGGGGTAGTCGCAACGGTGCAAACGAAGAAAAAACTGTAGGGAAATCTTTTTGGTTTTAAGAAGAAATTCTTATTAAAAAACTATACATTTAGTACAAAGGTGTAGTAAGACGCTGGCAATTATTAGTATACGATGGCCGGATGGTTAGCAGCTGGGTTTAGCAATCGAAAAATTGTAAGTTCGATTCTCTCTCTCTTTTTTTCCTAATTAGAAATGTTAAAAAGAAATCTTCTTAAATATATTTATAAGATTTTCCTTTGAAACATTAACAACTCTACACATATCGGTAATTAGACGCTAGCAATCAAAAGTGAGCGATGGCCTGATGGTTAACAGCTGGGTTTATCATTCCGAAAATTGTAAGTTCGATTCTCGGTGAGGGCGATATCATTTTATTTTTCATTTAAAATATTAAAAAGAAAATCTTCTTAATTACATTAAAAAGACTGTCTCTACAATAATAAGAAGCACATCTTCTTGAAGAAAATCTATAGAGATATCTTATGACTTTTGTTCTATTTTATTAGGCATTGTTGGCTCTGTGTATGTATAAGCATGGTTTTCCGCTGCCGGAACGATACAGTATTCCAGCAGCGTTACTATATACTTACCTGCAAATGGGGCCCACTAGTCCACGATCATCCTATAAGTATTCCACGACCATCTCGTAACCTGAAAAATAAGAGAAAAGGAAGATTTAATTAAATAAAAAGAATCCAAATACAATTTACTACTTACCTCGTGTAAAATTTTTCCTGAATGACTTTTCATTCAGTCATTGCGCTGCCACACTTTCAATTTTTTTAGTACTAAATCGAGCTACCAGATGTGATGGTAGTTAATACTGCATATAAAGGCGTGTTACACGACATGTTTCACTGCACGGCAAGACACAAAATTTCAACAATTATGTAAACAAGAAGGAATTACCCAATATTTAAGGATAGTTCTCCCAAATTATAGTGACGATAAGAAAATCATTTAAATTTAACCTTTGGGTTGGAGTGTAATGGGGTGTGGTTGCTGAGTGACCGCGCTCAATCCCGACTCTTGCGTCCTCGTTCGTGCACTCTGGGCAACGTTGAGCTACCTAGGCTCGCGGCAGAAAGAGAGGGAGCCCCGGGGGGGCCACTCTGACATACTTGGTTTAAGGGCTCACCGGGGTCTTTTTCGCAGCGTCTGTACACCATGAGGTGCGGCTGTAAGCGAGCGTCTGTCTTGAAGCAAGCGGCTCGCTATATAAATGTGCAAAACTTTTCCCTCCCAATCCAGGGTGTTATGCGATACCGTGCCCATTGGACGTTTGCAGCCGGGAGGCAAATCGTGGCTGTAGTCGAACGGAGCCTCACTGATACCGGGCCGCCTCAGGGAGTAACTATGGTCTTACCGCGGTATGGGGCTCTGCCGCGGCGGACGACACACTTCCCCTTACACTACCCTTGACCCTAAGCTGGCCTTGTCCGGCGAGGGGTCGTACGAACAAGATGAAGAACACACAAAATACAAAGCAATTAACGACTTCGTTTACTCCGCAGCAGAGAAGAACTATGCTGGAGCAAGCGAAAACACAACGCCGGAGGACAAACTCCGCCTCAAAGTTAACTGGGAGGCCGACATCGATGGAAACTACGGGTCAGTCATCCCCCAAACTGCTATCAAGTAAGAGTGACTTGATGGGAGCAAGCAACAGTGCGGCTGCCTACGCAGTCAAGCAGAAAACGGCGGAAGCTAAACTTCCATCAAGCGCTGGTACGAAACCCAATCTCTTCACATCTGGGGCAATGGTCTCACGACCTGGTTTCAGAGTTTCGAAAGAGAAGGACGACGCCGTAAAGGGAGAGACCGCGATGGCAACTACGAGTCTGAATCCCCCCAAAGAGGCATCTCCCCGACGCTTTGCGTACTGGGATAAAAGAAAGGCCGCAAGGATCCTTAAAAAATATGAGGGAGCATCGCAGGAGAAGCTGTCGCCGGAAGAAAGGAAGATGGTGGAGGAAGCGAAAGCTCTGATACCAAATTTCCAGAGGCCCTATGTGCCTAAGAGGGTGAACGGTAATCCCTTCAAACGCCAGAGATCGGACGGAGAGGTAGACCCCCATCCGAAGCGGCATCAGGTCAACCCCGTAGTGGGAAAACTCAGCTTTGCTGAAGTAACCAAGGACAGAATCCTTATAGGTTTCATTGACCGAGGTAACGACCGTTGGTCCATCCCCAAAGACCAGTGGCTGTATGTCCGGAATGAAATGGGCAGGGCCCTCCTCCACTTAATGCGTGAGTCTCCGGGTAGTCCGCCGCGAGGTACTGACGCGGGCTGGCACCAAGGTCAGATCAAAATATTCGCGTGCGAGGATGCAAGAACTGTCGCACTGTATAAGGCAGCAGTTGCAAGACTGGGTGAAGTCTATCCAGGGGCAAGACTAGATGTCGTCGACTGGAAGGACATTCCTGCTCGGCCAAGGGCAAGGGCATGGATTCCTGCCGTCCCTGCAGAACCCGAGAATATTCTTGAGATGCTGCAGGTCTGGAATCCGTCTCTCCCGACGCAGGATTGGGGCGTCAATCTGGTCGATGATGTGGTTGGGCCCAATAGACAGGTGGTTATCACTCTGAATAAGGAGGCGTTCGCGCCCCTTAAACGGTGCAACGGACGAGTGCATTACGGCTTGGGTCAGATCGTGATCCACGTATACCGTGGCGATGCACAGCGCGCTGCTATTCCGGACGCTCCGGAGGACTCGGAGATCGAGGCATCGGAAGGGGAAGCAGAGGAGTCCGACGCGGAAAGTATGTTATCCGCCACGTCAAATTGCGATGCTGCTGCGAACAACTCGGCGATAGAAGAAAGCCTGCTTGACGAAGAAGGCCTCGACGTCACGATCGTGGCTAAACCTGAGCACACTAACGTTGATGCTGCTTCAGACAGCAGGGTTCCCGCCACGCCAAATCGTGCAGGTGCTCTGAACAACTCCTCGTTGAGAGACAGCCCCCGGAACAGGCCAGACCTCGACGACACGCTGGCGGCAGGGATGTCTGAGCTCTCTCATGTTGGTGGTGCTTCAGATAAATCTGCACAAATCTAAAGCAGCCTCGGCTGTTTTAAGCAGTCGTCTTTCTAAAGGCGACGTAGACGTGGTCCTTATCCAAGAGCCCTGGGTCAATAGTTCTAGGATCTGTGGATTGGGGACTAAGGGGTACAAGCTCATCCAAGCCAATGATGAGGGCAAGGTCAGAACCTGTATTTTGGTAAAGTCTGAGCTAAACACCTTTGTATTACCCAACTATTCAAATGGTGACGTTACAGCTGCCAGCTTAACAGTCGGCAGCACCAGCCTAACGATGGCGTCGGTCTATATGCCCTATGACGCCGAAGAACCTCCTCCACAAAAGGAGGTGAAAGATCTGGTGGATAATTTCTGTACGGGCCATCTTATTATTGGAGCTGACGCTAATGCTCATCACGTCCAGTGGGGAAGCTCCGATATTAACGCTAGGGGCGAGTCTCTGTTTGACTACCTACTAACAACTAACCTGGTGGTTTGTAACGTGGGTAACGAGCCTACTTTTATAACTAAAGCTCGTAGGGAGGTTATAGACCTCACTGTTTGTAGCGAAGGCGCTTATGAGTGGGTCAGAAAATGGCGTGTTCTTGATGAGCATTCATTTTCTGACCATCGGTACATAGAAATTGTGTTAGACTTTATTGTTGAGCAGCCAGTTATGAAACGAAATCCACGCAACACTAACTGGCAGCTACATAACCAAATATTAGCTAGGGACCTACCAGTATTACCTCCACAAGCCCCCTCATCAGTGGGAGAACTGGATGATCTGGTAACGACCTTTACAACGGCGCTCTCAAATGCCCTAGAGCAGGCTTGTCCAGTACCAAAACCACGCGGCAAACATAGACCCCACTGGTGGTCTTACGACCTGGATTCGTTCCGTATATCATGCAGGAAGCAATTTAACAAGGCCAAGAGCATCGGTACGGAGCCTGAATGGCTCGAATATAAAGCTAAACTGAGGGCCTATAAAAAGGCTCTAAGGCAAGCGAAGAGAACTTCGTGGAGAAATTTCTGCACCGGGGTCGAAAAAGTCGATGATACAGCGAGACTTAGACGAGTGCTATCAAAAACTCAAACAGCCATTAGCTATTTACGGAAGCCTGACGGATCTTGGACCAGCACGGAAGGGGAAACCCTGGAGCTGCTCCTGAACACACACTTTCCGGGGAACTTGTATGATGCACCTGTAGCATCTGCAACAAACCTGGCGGTAAACATACCCATTACGGAGGAAAGGGTAAGGTGGGCAATCAAAAGCTTTGAGCCGTTCAAGGCAGCCGGGCCAGACGGGATTTTCCCCGCACAACTTATAAACACGCTGGAAATATCAGCTAAATGGCTGGTAGTTCTCTATTCAGCCTGCCTGGCTCTTAATTACATTCCGTGCTCCTGGAGAAGCGCCACGGTAGTCTTTATTCCAAAGGCTGGGAAGGCCTCACACTATGAGCCTAAAGACTACAGACCGATCAGTCTCTCGTCTTTTGCACTTAAAACCTTCGAGAGGATAATTAGCGATTATCTCTCCTCTACTATTGATAGCAACCTTATTTCTAGCTATCAACATGCATATACCAAAGGTAAATCAACGGAAACTGCGCTCCACAGCCTATTCTCTATTGTTGAAAAATCATTGCACGAAAAGGAGTACTGTCTCGTGGCCTTTCTGGACATCGAAGGGGCTTTCAAAAATATAAGGCCGGAGGCTATTAACACTGCTTTAACAAACCTGGGCATAAATAGGTCTCTTATTGGACTAATTGATCAACTACTAAAGGGAAGGAAAATAGTTTCTTCACTGGGAACAGTTGATCTTTCACGCTATGTCACAAGAGGAACGCCTCAGGGTGGTGTTCTCTCCCCGCTCCTATGGAACCTCACCGTAAACTCGCTGCTACGAGACACAAGGTGGGGGGGCGGGAAGATAGTGGCATATGCAGACGATTTAGCTATTGCATATAGGGGCAAATTCCCACAAACCCTGTGTGACTTGATGCAAGTAGCACTGCGAGAAGTTTCTTCATGGTCCTCTCGCTGCGGACTTAGCATCAACCCGGGAAAGGTGGAGCTTGTCCTTTATACCAGGCGGTACAAGATACCACCGCTGAACCTACCAGAACTAGATGGCGTGCGCCTGAACTTAGCTGATAAAGCCAAATTCCTAGGCACAGTTCTAGATAGAAAGCTTAACTGGAAGGAGAATGTCATCCAGCGCCAGAGGAAAGCGTGCATTGCACTTTACACGTGTAAAAGAGCCATTGGCAAAAAATGGGGGCTCAGCCCCAAAATTTGCAGATGGATCTACACTGCGATAATCCAGCCAATTATGCTGTATGGAGTCGTGGTATGGTGGCCTGCGCTAGGAAAGGCAACAAACCTAAATCTGTTAGGAAAAGTCCACAGATCGAGCATGATCTGTATAAGCGGGGCGTTAAGAACAACGCCCAATGAAGCTCTCCAGGCCATTCTTGGCTTTTTGCCACTCGATCTGGAAGGGTACCGGGCAGCAGCGGCATCGGCTCTGCGTCTAAGGGAAACGTCCGTCTGGGGCGCAAGCACTATTGGACACTCCTGTATTCTAAGATCTTACAGCTTTCTCCCTCTGAGCACAGATCGGTGTGCGACCACAACAGTCGGAGATTGTTGTTTTAGAATAAACATTCCCAGCAGGGAAGACTGGGAGAACATAGATCGGTCACGGTGTGTAATGGCGGCACTTTTATATACACCGACGGCTCAAAGTTAGACGGCAGAGTCGGAGGAGGGGTTTACTCAAGGGATTTGGACCTAGAACTCTCCTTTAGACTACCTGATCACTGCAGCGTCTTCCAGGCTGAAGTTTCTGCAATCATGGACGCCGTGACTTGGATAGGTAAACGCACCATCGGACAGGATATCTGTATTTTCAGCGACAGCCAAGCGGCCATCAAATCCCTTGGCTCTTACTCGTTCAACTCTGAACTGACGCTCAGCTGTCGTCGATCTCTTCAAGAGATGGCCCAACAGAACCGCGTGAACCTCACATGGGTCCCGGGACACAGGGACATTGAGGGAAACTGTAGGGCAGACGAACTTGCCAGGCAGGGCACGACCAAGCAGATTCTTCAAGATAAAGAGCGCATAGGTATGCCGTTTGCCACGTGCAAGCTAATGCTGAAGGAGCATACACTCCGCGAAGCCAACGAAAGATGGCTACAAGCCCCAGGGTGCCGGATATCCAAGCAAACCTGGCCAAAATGCGATCTTGAAAGATCTAGACACATATACGCCCTAAAAAGGAAGGAAATCTCCATATTAATAGGTGTTTTAACCGGGCACTGCCTTATTGGTAGGCACGCAGCAAGGCTAGGCGTTCCCTACCGACGATGCTGCAGGAGCTGCAAAGATGATGAGGAAGAGGAAACGGTGGAGCACCTCATCTGCAACTGCCCGGCCTTAAGCGGAGCGAGAAGGCGCTCTCTGGGAGTTCCCTTCCTGGTTAGCTTAAGCCAGGTCGCGCAGCTAGACATAAAGGACTTGATGGCCTTCATCAAGTTATCAAAATGGTTCGAGGAGGGGTAGCGGTGTCGGTTAGGAGTGTCAGTCCCGGGTTTCGGCTATATGGAGAGTCCCAACAGCACTGGGATTTTCCATATGGCCGGGCCCCGGGACTGACTTTCCTAGTGTTTTGGTGGTATCACAACGGGCCTTTTATTACTGGCCTAGGTGTGCCTTTGCGGCAGCCACTTCTACCTACCTAACCTTTGGGATATATAAAAAACAAAAAATTTTTTTTACGCTTTTAGCAAAAAGAAGGCAGCGAAATACCAACGCATGACTTGATACACTCGAGAGTACATTATTTCCAACTCAAATTGGAGGTTTTCAACGTGGGTAGAAAATACTCACCTTTTTACCCTCCGTGCAGGGGAGCACTAACCTGTAACTACCCAATAAATTATCCGGGGGTGGCAGGAAGTTGCCAACGAACAAAGCTGTCAGATGTCAAAATTTGGCACAAAAATGCCCAAAATGAAGCGCAAAAAGGCCCAAAATATCTGGTTAATGGGGTGACCAACAATATGGGCAGTGTTTAATTAATTAGATCGGGGTTACTTACGGGGACTTCTCAGGGATTCCTTTGCTGCGTTTGTGTTGAATAGTAAAATTGTTTTTCGTCTTCTATTGCGCTAATCAAATGATTTTTCCTCGTTCAGCTGTATGCCACACTTCCACTGCTTTTGTATAATTCACTCCAATGGATGGTGTAGCCTTTTGTTTTGTGGGAATTGTTTGATTGTTGTTGATTTTCACGATCAAAGCCGTAATGAAATGTTGATGTGCTCAGTCCAGCAATATAGCCCGATGGTATTGCCAAGCAGTAGTAAAGGAAATTAAAGAAGTTAACACTCTTATTTTAGAATAAAAATATGTATTATTAAATTTATTAACGAAATTGTAGAAAATATTTGCAGTTGACCGCTATAACACTTTTATATTTCAATTCAACAATTAGAGATGATATATCCTTCGATAACAACGATATACTTGGCTAGCGACCGTGGGTGGCCACACGTCCCCAGACTAAACGTTGCATAAGGCTGACTTCACAGGTAGCGATAAGTTTCCATAGTCAGCTTACCATCATACCTGATGTATATGGCGATAAAGCTGTTGGGGACGTGTGGTGACCCCGGACGCGTAGCAAAATATAGATAAATAATAAAATTCAACATCGGGTAGAGTATATATATATAAATACACATATAAATAATATAATTTCGAGATAGCCGCGTAGACATTCTGGCCCGCCTAGGCGCACTAAGCGCCTAAGGTAAGCTCCAATTCAGTTAAGGCCCGAACTGCTTCCTGGATCAGTATCCGTCCCACCTGGTTTTGGTATGCGGCTGTGCATAAGCCCGTTGCGGTGCATCGGATGCTGCGGTCTCCGACTCCCCGTTGTCCCGATGATTGAGGCCGGGCCGCAGCGATGTTGGAGGGCCCACGAGTTGGTGGCCGACGACGGCGACCGCCAGTGGAGGTACGAGGGCGTGGCTCCGGTCTTCGCGAGTGGTGGGCGGTTCCGTGCGTCGTTGATGATGTTGTCGGCCGCGGCTGACGAGCGCCGCTATCACGGTGAAGCATGGTATGGTGGTGTTGCCCGCAGACCCGACAGAGCTCGGTAGACGTGCATTCATCGGTGCGGTGCGACAGGGCCAAGCAATTTGTGCAGAATTGGTGTGCCCTGGCAATTAGCATTCGCTGTTGGGGTTGCATGCCGGCGAAGACAGGACACACCAAAAGAGCATGGTGTCGCAGACATAAACGGCATCGTCGATAGTCGGGAACGTCACGCCGGGGAAGGGCTACGGGCACCGCCACCCGCGATGCTAGAGATCGGCGAGGTGCTGGAACCGGAGGGCGTTGATGACTCATCTGTGGAGATGAAAATAGAAAGGAGAGAGAAGAGCACTTGGTTAATGCTTTCAGAAACAGTAGACGGAGGTATGGTTCGAGATGGAATTTCAATATAATGTTTGGAGGATTTATATCGTGTCAGTATAGTGGACTGTGGTTGAGTCAGGAGATGTGAATAGGCAGGGCGCATCTGAGTCTGGTTCAGAAGGGGGCAAAAAACATAGTTTGGTGACTGGCCGGGTGAGGACGCCATTTTGGGTGCGGACGTCGACCACTCGGATATGTCCGTCTCGTCCCGGATGTGTAGTTTCGACGCGGCCTAGTCGCCACTCCGTTGGGGGTAGGTTGTCTTCTTTGATTATGACCAACTCGCCAACTTTAGGGGGATTTTGGGTACGCTGCCAGCGATATCGTTTTTGAAGCTCGGAGAGATAGTCGGTCTTCCAGCGAGTACTAAACTGGTGGTGCAAAACTTTTACTCTTTCCCAGCGAGTAATCATTGAAACATTTTCTTGGTTCGGTTCGGGAAGGGAAAGCATAGGTGCACCTCGAAGAAAATGACCGGGGGTCAGGGCTGTAAGGTCATTGGGGTCTTGAGATAGCTGGGTGATGGGACGCGAGTTAAGTACGGCTTCTATGCGTATCAATAGGGTAGAAAATTCCTCGAACGTGAAGGCATGAGTCCCGGCAACCTTCTTAAAATGGGTTTTGAAACTTTTGACCGCGGATTCCCATAAACCGCCCATGTGGGGTGCGCCGGGTGGTATGAACTTCCAGTTGATGCCTTGGGGTGCGTATTTTTGAACGATGTCCGACGACACTTCCTTGAGGAAAGACACAAATTCCGCTTCGGTTGCACGCTTCGCTCCGAGGAAGGTTTTTCCATTGTCGCTCATCATCGTATTGGGGTATCCTCGACGTCCAACGAAGCGGGCAAAAGCGGCGAGAAAGGCCTTGCTGGTGAGATCGGAGCACAGTTCCAGATGGACCGCTTTGGTGGAGAAACAGACAAAGACGGCCACGTAGCCCTTTACCAATGTTGGGGAACGGAGCATCGAAGCTTTGATTTGAAATGGACCAGCAAAATCCACACCTGTTGTGGTAAAGGGCGGAGCGAACTGCACCGTTCGGGGGGTAGAGCAGCCATTATTTGGGAGCGGGTCTGTTGCTTGTGGATGGTGCACACCTTACATTGGAAGATGCACTTTTTCAAGAGAGGTTTGAGACGAGCAATGTAAAACTCCTGCCGGATGATTTGTTGCATGAGGCGAATTTCGGCATGTAGGAGTAGCTCATGGAGAAATCGTAGGTAGAGTATAGTGAGCTTCGATTTCTCGGGGAGAATAATGGGATGACGCTCATTATACGTTAAGGTGGAGTGAGCTAACCGACCATTTACACGGAGAACTCCGCTCTTATCGAGGAAGGGGTTTAATGTGAGAAGGGAGCTGCGTTTTCCAATTGGCTTAGAGTCCTCTAAGCACGCCTTTTCTAGACCGAAATACCGAGTTTGGGTCAAGACGAGTAGACGGTGTTTTGCTCGTTTGAGGTCGGCATGGGACAGTGAGAGATCGGTGGGGTCATGAATACCGCTCACCGCGTCCTTTAGTCGACGTATAAATTTAAGCACGTAGGCCACAACACGAAGAGCTCGGGAGTAGGAGGAGAACCGATCTAAGATGTCTTCTGTTTCTTCGACGGCGTGAAGGGCTTCGATTCGGCGCAGTTCGGGGGGAATCACGTTTCGGACCGTCTGTTGTGGCCACTCCTCGGGGGATTTGGAGAGCCACTCTGGACCGTTCCACCAGAGGAGAGACTGCGCTAGTTCGGCAGGGGAACAGCCTCTGGTCCCCATGTCTGCCGGATTGTCCTTGCTACGGACGTGTCTCCAAGGGACGTTACCTACGAGATTGATGATCTGCGCGGTTCGGTTTGAGACGTAGGTTTTCCAGGAATGAGGTGGCTTTTCGAGCCAGGCTAACACTATTTCGGAATCGGACCACATAATTAACTTCCTTTGACTGAGACCGAGATGGGGTTGTACTACTGCGATTAATTTAGCTAGTAACAGCGCTCCGCAAAGTTCCAGGCGTGGCAGACTGACGGTTTTGAGAGGAGCCACTTTGCCTTTGGACACTAGGAGGTGAGAGAAGACCTGCGTGCCGACAGTAGTTCGCACGTAGAGGTTAGCGCAATAAGCTTTTTCTGAGGCGTCGCAGAAACCATGGAGCTCAACATGTTGGTCAGGGGTGAAGTCAACCCATCGGGGTATTTGTATGGCAGAAATCGTTTGGAGGTTTTTGGCGAATTGTGCCCATTTGACTAGACGGGTCGGTTTGACTTGCTCGTCCCAATCGGTCCCGTCTAGCCATAACTCCTGCATCAGGATCTTGGCTTGTATCATAATGGGCGTAAGCCACCCTGCGGGGTCGAAAAGTTTTGCGATAGAGGAGAGTATTTGTCGCTTGGTAGAGGCTGTAGAGGCTGGATCGGTATCGACTTTATAAGAGAATTGATCTGAGAGTGCATTCCACTGTATTCCTAGGGTTTTGGCAGTACTACTTTTTTCAAACTCGAGAAAATCGGTTTCAAGTAAGTCTGCCTTTGGGACATGCTGGAGGATTTTGGGATGGTTCGCCGTGATCTTTTTTAGAGGGAAGCCGGCAGAGTTGAGGGAGTCTATAACTTCGTACAGAGATTGCTGGGCTGATTGCAGATCATGGCTGCCAGATAAAATGTCGTCCACATAAGTTTCTGACTTTAATATTGGGGCTGCGTTTGGATGAGAATCGGATACGTCTTTAGAGAGCTCGTGAAGGGTGCGTATCGCCAGGAAGGGTGCGCAATTGACACCGAAAGTGACCGTGTTTAGCTTAAAATCCTTTATTTGACGGTTTTGGGGAGTGCGGAAGATAATCCGCTGATAGTCTCGGTCATCGGGGTGTACGAGAATCTGGCGGTACATTTTCTCAACATCGCCGTTAAAAACGTATTTGTACGTTCTCCATTTCAGGAGCATCAGTCTCAGATCGGGTTGGAGAGTGGGTCCGGTGCATAACACGTCGTTGAGGGAGTGACCGTTTACGGACTTTTTCGACGCATTAAATACTACTCGGACCTTTGTAGTTTTCTTTTCTGGTTTAACGACCGCATGGTGAGGGAGATAGAAAGAGTAGTACTTGCCTTGGGATTCTATTTCCTCAGTACTACATTCTTCCATGTGGCCGAGATAAAGATATTCTTCCAGTACTTTATCGTACTGGGATTTGAGATCGCCCTTTTTGAGGAGAGTACGTTCCATGCCAACATACTGACGCAGGGCTGCGTTTCGGGATGGTCCTAGGTCGATACTGGTCGGGAATGTTGGTTTAAAGGGGAGCCGGACCATGTATCGACCGTCATTTGTTCGAGTGGTAGTGTTTTGGAAAAGGTCCTCGCATATTTGGTCTTCTGGGGTTTCCACTCGCACTCTGGGTACCTCTTCGATTTCCCAGAACTGTTTAAGCTGTTCATTCAGCTGTTCATTTGTTACCTCCCATGCTTGCGTGGAGTGGACTGCAACTCTTTCGGGGACTTGGCCACTTAGTACCCAGCCAAATATGGTATTTTGTGCTAGCAGTGTGGGGGAGATCTTTTCGATGCCATTAAGCATTATCTCTGGGATGAGATCACTGCCTAGTACCAAATCGATTTGAGAAGGGTTTTGACAATTCTTGTCTGCCAGGGTGAGATGAGACCATTTAACTTTCAGTTCTTGATTCAGTTTGAGGGTTGGGAGAAGCCTTGTGAGACGGGTTAGAACTATGGCTTGCGCTCTTATTTTCACTTTGCGGTCATTTGAGGTTAGTGTAAGGGAGCAAAGTTTGTTGGATGTCTGTACAACTCCCCCTCCCATGCCTGAGATCTCAAATGATGAGTGGGTGTAGGGGAGCCCGAGCCGGGTTTGAGCTTTAGAGGAGATGAAGCTCCTTTCGGAGCCTTGGTCCACCAAGGCTCGCAGCTTGAAGAGGTCTCCTCTATGTTCAACCGTGACCATTGCCGTTGGGAGTATGATTTTGCTATCATTTTCGGCGTGGAAGGACTGAACTTCGGATGTGCTGGGACTAGGGGGATCTCCTTCATGAGGTGACTGACTGATGTCCTGAGTCGTGGCTACCTGGGATATTGTCCTTTGAGCTCCGGCATTCGTACTGGGAGTACGTGTGTCGTGAAGGGTGGTGTTGTGTCGGCCTTGGCAGTGCATGCACGTTCTCGTGCTTTGGCAGTCTTTTAGTAGATGTGTCTGGGCTAAACAGTTTTCGCATATACTGTTTTCTCTCACGAATTTTCTGCGCTCGGAGATTGGCATTCTTTTATACCGCAAGCAGCTTTGAAGGGTATGGGTTGACTGCTTGCATAGTTTACATGCAAAATACTTTTGATGCTCCGTAGCATGTGACTTTGTATGTGTAACGGGGGGATTGCTGTTATTTTGGGGTTGAGACTGCCTGAACTGGGGGTTGTTCTGACTATAGTGGGGTCTAGAGAAGTTTGTGGAGGGTGGATTATATCGGGGTTTGGCTGGTCGCCATTGATCCACCCTTTCCACTATCTCATAGCGGGTAGTCAGAAACTGGTTCATTTGGGACCAGTTCGGGAGGTCTCTTCTGGAGCTTAAAGATTGCTCCCACAGCGCTACGGTATTTTCAGGTAGCTTTGAGGTGACTATATAAATCAATATGGGGTCCCAGTTCGCTGTTGGGACCTGCTGGGTGGCTAGTATCTGGAGACAATTATTCACCGATGACTGTAGCCTCTGTATATCCTCACTATTTTCTGATTGAATTTGCTTGAGGTTCATGAGGATTTTGATTTGGTTATCGACCAAGACTCTTTTATTTTCATAGCGAGACTTGAGAGCTTCCCATGCTAGGGCGAAATTGTCATCGCTTAGGGGAAATTGTTCCACTATTTGGCCTGCCTTTCCTTTAGTTTTAAGTCGGAGGTGATACAGCTTCTGGGCACTGGAGAGTTTCGAGTGGTTGATATACACCGCAGTGAACAAGTCACGGAATGACGGCCATTGATCATACCCTCCATAAAAACTTCTGTATCACATGGGGGAACTTTTAGGTTCATATGGGATGACTCTGAGGGGGGTTGGCTTTGAACTGCTGGTGGGGGATTACTCAATTGTTTGAGTTGCAGTTGATCGCCTATAAGTGCTTTGGTCTCCTCATATGCTATGAGACAGGCTCGGTATTTACCGAAAGCGGCGGACTTAAAGTCTGTGGGGAGGTCTTGGTCGTCTGTTTCAACTACCAAATCATATGAGGCCTGTACTCTCTCCCAAAATACATCGATATTTTTGTCCTTCAACTTAAGGGCTGCCTCGGTATTATCCTGAAGGGGGGTTGAGCGGAACCGTGTGCAATAATCTGTGAAATTATCGGTTTCAGAAATAAATTTATTTTCGGCTACAGATGTCATTCTGAAGAGAGATTTGCTTAATTTCACAGGCGCAATTTTGGGAATGTTCTTTTTCTTCAGCTACGGCTGTTTTTATTTATTAGGGGGTGCCGAAATTGTAATTTTCCTAATAATGTAGGGAGGAGTACTTTGTAATGAAAAGGGAGTACTTGGGGACCAGTTGGCTTGAACGACAATTTTTGACTACTGGGTTGCGCAACTTTTTACCGGACCAGTCAATTTATTGCTGGGTTGTTACAATATATTGTATATTTTTATATGTATGTATTAAATTCTACCGCAAGGGACAAGTCAACGGCACTAGATTATTGTATATGTTTATATATATTATATGGGGATATATATATATGCCAATTACTGACTTTGGCGGGAATTAAATATTTTTGGCGGGAAAATTACTTTTTGTAATGGACCAAATCAGGGGATTTCTAATTAAATTAGGGGTTTTAGGCGCTGGTTTCTTTTATGGCGAAGAAGGACCAATGGTTAATGGTGTGACCAACAATATGGGCAGTGTTTAATTAATTAGATCGGGGTTACTTACGGGGACTTCTCAGGGATTCCTTTGCTGCGTTTGTGTTGAATAGTAAAATTGTTTTTCGTCTTCTATTGCGCTAATCAAATGATTTTTCCTCGTTCAGCTGTATGCCACACTTCCACTGCTTTTGTATAATTCACTCCAATGGATGGTGTAGCCTTTTGTTTTGTGGGAATTGTTTGATTGTTGTTGATTTTCACGATCAAAGCCGTAATGAAATGTTGATGTGCTCAGTCCAGCAATATAGCCCGATGGTATTGCCAAGCAGTAGTAAAGGAAATTAAAGAAGTTAACACTCTTATTTTAGAATAAAAATATGTATTATTAAATTTATTAACGAAATTGTAGAAAATATTTGCAGTTGACCGCTATAACACTTTTATATTTCAATTCAACAATTAGAGATGATATATCCTTCGATAACAACGATATACTTGGCTAGCGACCGTGGGTGGCCACACGTCCCCAGACTAAACGTTGCATAAGGCTGACTTCACAGGTAGCGATAAGTTTCCATAGTCAGCTTACCATCATACCTGATGTATATGGCGATAAAGCTGTTGGGGACGTGTGGTGACCCCGGACGCGTAGCAAAATATAGATAAATAATAAAATTCAACATCGGGTAGAGTATATATATATAAATACACATATAAATAATATAATTTCGAGATAGCCGCGTAGACAATATCAATGTCGAAATAAATAAGAAAAATATTCACGTAAATTCAAAGCCCATAAGTCAAAACCCATATTAGGGACACAAGCCACCCAACCATACAAAAATTCACATAAAATAACGGGCTATTATGCTGAAGAGCGGTTGCGGGTAGTACTTATCCACAAGTACTGCCCCAATTGCCTGTCGCCATTCCACCGCCCGGAAGCATGTCCGTGCAAGGACCGCTGCTACCGGTGTGACGAGCCACACCATACCACACTCCACATCGATGGAGTGAGAGGCGAGTAATCGAAATACACGCCGCAAGACGAAGAAGACGGAGAAATTTCCGATGGCGCCCTATCAATAGCCATAACAGAAACCACGAAATCCTGGGCAGAGTCGCAGAGGAAGAAGAAGAAGAAGAGGCAAGACGGTCAGCACCGACAGGCACTCCACAGCTCGGCGGCTCGGAAACCCGTTCTTTCCGACCGCTACTACGGCACGAGCAGTGGAGACGCCGCGACCCAGTCCCGACAGAGAACAAGAAAAAGGATGGCTCGGAAACACGTCCTTTCCGACCACCGCACACGCCCGGTAAGGTGAACCCTGATGGCTCGGAAACGCGGCCTTTCCGACCATCTCGCCGTCCCACTGAGGTAAGACGGGGTGACGCGGAAACGCGTCCTTTCCGGCCCACACAAAGGTCACCGACAAAACACTCGTCCGCCAGAAAAATCCGCCCGCCGCATTTCGGTCGGGTCGAGCAGCCACCACGCCCACCTCCAACATCATCCTGCGACCGTTTGTCGCCATCGCCCCAACTGCGACCGTTTGTATTGAGTCCGGAGGCAGACTACATTTTGTCCGCGCCCTGATCGACCCGTGTTCACCCACCTCGGCCATCGACAGCGAGCTCGCTACCGAGCTCGACTTGGAACTATATGGGGGGACTCGGCCGATCAGGTGCACTCTAGTGCTGAGAGGACAGTTTGGGGTGGGCAGAAGGGTCACGACCCAAGCCACGATCGTCGCACGTCACCACCGGATGAACCCGACGACAACCATTGATGCAACAGTTGCGGTGCCGTTTCAGTTTATGAAGCTGGCGGTCCCCGAGTTCTTTCGCGCCTCACCAGTGCGCCTCACGTTGGGCGCCGATGTGTACGCCAGCCTCATGCTGAACGGCACACCGCCATCCACTATCAACGGCCTACTGGCCCAGGCCACAATATTCGGCCTAATCATATCTGGGGCATGCCAACAATAGGCGGTATCCACCCCAGATATTATATTGGACGAAAGTAATCTTAAGGTGCAATGAACATAACAAAACCACGTCCATTTATTAATCCTTTTTTCCACCCACAGCAGGTGCCATTGGAGGAGCAAGGAAGGCTACAGAAACAGGCTTCGAAATAGTTTAAAATTTAATAGATAACCTGGAATGGTTGTTGGTGACTTCATTTTTCCTTTTTTTTACCGTTGCTTGTAGCAAGGGGGGCCGGCATGTTTAGGCCATCAGCCTAAATATATCGGTCGCCCCTCGTAGCAGATCTTAGTATCTGCTACGCTATTACATTTTATCTGTCAAACCGATAACAGGCGGTCTAGAACTGTCGTTTATCTAAAAGCTCGGCCACTCCGTTTCCGAACAGCGTCGAATCACCAGCAGTAAAGTGAATTTATACGTTTCCATAAATTAATTCTTCCACATTTTTTATACTGTAAATAAAATTCGTGTAATCCGTTACAAGGTAACAAAATATTAAATTTACTTTGTAAACATTTCCGTGTAATCAGTTACACTCACTTTCTGCGTGCACAGTAATTGCTATATAGTTACTTGTGTACATACGACCTCACGGAGGTTTCAAAAATGGATATTAGGGCTCTATCGAAATTCATTGATTCCACGAGCTGGTTTGACCCTCTAATCCAAGTGTGAGATTGTTGATGTTTGTCTCTCGGATATGGGGTGGGTCTTAAGACCGCATAGGGTATCACAATGGGCCAACTTGACTGGCCTAAGTGGTGGGCAGGGTCCTGCACTCTGTCCTGCCCTCGCAACCTAACCTAACCTAACCTACTTGTGTACATTCCATATATATACTTAATAAAACCCATTGTGATCTTGTGATTTGAAACAAAGTGTTTATTTATTTATTTATTGGAAGTTCCCTATCACTGAAATCCGTGGTGCACAGTAATTTCATCATAATTACTAGTGTACGTTAACCTCAGTGAAGCCCCATAAATTTGTTATTTATTTCCACTTAATCGAAGAATTATTTATTAATATAACTAATAACTCGTTGCACCTTTCTGTTTTCTCGTTGCATACTTATTACGTGCGAGCGCCCGCCTTTCGACATCGGCCGCACGTAACAATATATGAAACTCTATATCTATTTCGATTATTTTGTGCCGTTACGTACTACCGTTATGTGAACAAAATTAATATACCCTTGTAATAGTACTAGTACGCTGGGTATAAAAATATCAAATTATGATCATAAAACAATATGAAATATGATTAATATATGATTCCAAAAAGTATTCAAAAACGAAATTAAAATTATATTCAAATTAGGTAACGCGAGCGAATCTAATTCGATCATAAAATGATTACAAAGCTATCATAAAATGTTTCCAAAAATGAATCGAAACTGATTGTATTTCTATATCATAAATGAATATTTCTGAATAATCACATTTAGCGTATACTTTTCTCCAGACAACTCGATCATATTCGAATAGAAAATGCACTTGAATTTGATCGTTTTTAAGCATATGTAGAATGATATTTGAATATTTTTTGTTCAAAATTTTTAAAAAATGCTGGCTGGGATATCAGTAATGAAATGTCCCCACACGAAGGCAAGTACGTTTTTTTTTGGAAATATTGGGGCTCGGCTTGATTCGATTGCCCAGGGGGCTTCTAGAGGTAAATCCGCCACTGCCACGAAAGGAGTTGTGCACGATATAGCTTATTTGTATTATTATTTTTTTTTCTCAAAACATCAAGTCTATGCAAGCATTTGATTCTTTGAATACCTACTACCAGATTTTGTTTTTGTAAACACTATTTGTACCTACGCTCAATAAAGTTGACTGGGCTCATGTTTATTATTGCTGCCAACCAAACAACTCTTTTTTTGTTTATTTGACAACTCTTGTTCTCACACTCGGGCTCTCCCAACAGCAATGAAGTGGTCATACCTACATACACACATAAAAGCGGCTCTATAAAGTGAATGCGTGTTTAGCATTTGTAGTGGTGTGACTTTCAAATCATATTATAATTAATTTTTTTTTATATTTTGGTTTGTTGTCGCACACCCTGCCCGAGGAAACCTATCGATACATATCAAATTTTATATACCTTAGAATTGTGGTTATTGCAAAAAGGGAGAAAACTTTTGAACATTGCGCATATATAAATGCGCATATAAAATACTAGAGTTTGCCCAGTGGTTGAAATTCAACCACAAAACCTTATTTTATTTCTCTACCTTATTGAAGTTCAGTTTCCTTAACTAACAGTTTCCTTAACTATCACTTTTTTTGCTATTTCTTAAATTTGCCTTACTTTTCCTTATTTTTAATATTTTCCGTTTCTATACATTCCTCAATTCTTCCTCTATACGCCATTCAGTAATCAAGTTTCAATGTTTATAACTATTTATTTTAGGTCGTTTTTATTCGTGTTCTTTCCTTTACTCTTCTCTCCTTTCATTTCCTTTGGTTTTATTTGCTTTCCTTTGCTTTTCTTTCCTTTCCTTTTCTCTCCTTTCCTTTCCTTTGGTTTTATTTGCTTTTCTTTCCTTTCCTTTCATCTCATTTCCTTCCCTTTCCTTCCTTTATTTTCCTTCCCTTTCCGTTTCTATCTTTTCATATCATTTTATAATTTTTTTTCTTTCCTTTCTTTTCTTTTTTGTCTTGTCTTTATCTTTTTTTTCATCCTTTTTATTTTTTATTGCCTTTCCTTTCGTTTCGTTTCATATCCTTTGCTTTAGTTTTGTTTCGTTTGCTTTCATTTTATTTATTTTCTTTTATTTTTTTTCTTACCTTTATTTTCCATTACATTCCTTTTTTCTTAGCTTTCTTTTCCTTTCCTGTCACTTCCTTTCCTTACCTTTCCTTGCGTTTCCTTACTTTCTTTATTCTCCTTTTCGTAACTCCTTTAGTTTTTTTTCTTTTCCATTCATTTCCTTTAATTATTTTTTTCCCTTTCCATTCCCTTCCTTTCCTTTATTTTTCTCTCTTTTTATCTTATTTCTTTTCCATACCTTCTTGTTCCCTACCGTTTTTTCCCTTTCTTTTTCTTTTCTTCCCTTTTTTTATCTTTCTCTATTTTCTTTCACTTTTCATTACCTTTCCTTTCCCTACTTTTACTTGCCTTTGATTTTTATCTCTTTTCCTTTCCTTACCCTTCCATTCAGATTTTTCTTATACTTTGATTTATGTCATTTTGCTTTATTTTTATTTCTTTTATATTTTTCCCTGTCCTTTTATTTCCTACAAATTTATTTCTTTATTTTTCTATTTTTTATTTTACTTTATTTTAATTTTTTTATCAATTTCCATTTTATTTTATTTCACAGTCTAACCACGAAGGGAGTTGTGAACGATGTAACTTATTTATTTTTTTTATTTTCTTTTTACTATTATTAACTAAAACCTTTATATTAAAGTCGCTTTCTTGTTTGCACCACCTTTTCCATACGAAAGTTCGGAATCTTGCAAAGTTTTTTTGAGTACCTTCCCGTAGAGCTAGACACTTGAAACTTGGAACATAGTTCGGAGCTCCGTGACAATGCAATGTGAACGAAAAAAGTATACGCTAGGTTGCGCACGGATCAAGAAATACGGTAAATTCATTTAAAAATTGAAATTTTGGGACGCATATTTGAGGAACTTCCCCTAAGCTAGAAAATTGAAAATTTGCATACATATAAACAAATGAAGACAATACAACTTGTTGTACAAGAAATTCCGCTAGATGTCGCACTGGTCTATATAATTGTAAATCTTAAAAAAAAAATTAAGAGACTCCTGGACTTTTTCGATCGACTTTTAGTAACTTCCAGGCTAGTTAGAGACTTGAAACTTAACACATTTGTCACAACCCGATGACAATGCAATCCCTCATCAAAACAATTCCGGTAGGTGGCGCACCGATCGAGATATTTCGAAGACTAATTTGAAGTTGGGAATTTTGCGATCGACTATTGACCAACTTCCAGGTAACCTAGGAACTTGAATGGCATGAAATTGAGGGAGCGGCACACTAAAAATAGTAAAAATAAAAATTCCGATAGATGGCACGCTGGTCTATATAATTGCAAATGTTTAAAAAAAATTAAGAGACTCCTGGACTTTTGCGATCGATTTTTAGTAACTTCCAGGCTAGTTAGAGACTTGAAACTTTACACATTTGTCACAACCCGATGACAATGCAATCCCTCATCAAAACAATTCCGGTAGGTGGCGCACGGATCGACTTTTGACCAACTTCCAGGTAACCCAGGAACTTGAAACTTGGCATTAAATTGAGGGAACGGCGACACTACAAATAGTAAAAATCCAAAACTCCGATAGATGTGACGCTGGTCTATATAATTGCAAATCTTTAAAAAAAACATTAAGAGACTCCTGGACTTTTGCGATCGATTTTTAGTAACTTCCAGGCTAGTTAGAGACTTGAAACTTAACAAATTTGTCACAACACGATGACAATGCAATCCCTCATCAAAACAATTCCGGTAGGTGGCGCACGGATCGAGATATTTCGAAAACTAATTTGAAGTTGGGAATTTTGCGTTCGACTTTTGACCAACTTCCAGGTAACCTAGGAACTTGAATCTTGGCATGAAATTGAGGAAACGGCGACACTAGAAATAGATAAAATCAAAATTCCGATAGATGGCACGCTGGTCTATGTAATTGCAAATCTTTAAAAAAAAAATTAGGAGACTCCTGGTCTTTTGCGATCGATTTTTAGTAACTTCCAGGTTAGTTAGAGACTTGAACCTTAACACATTTGTCACAACCCGATCACAAAGCAATCCCTCATCAAAACAATTCCGGTAGGTGGCGCACGGATCGAGATATTTCGAATACTAATTTGAAGTTGGGAATTTTGCGATCGACTTTTGACCAACTTCCAGGTAACCTAGGAACTTGAAACTTGGCATTAAATTGAGGGAACGGCGACACTACAAATAATAAAAATCCAGCACTCCGATAGATGGCACGCTGGTCTATATAATTGCAAATCTTAAAAAAAAAAAAAATTAAGAGACTCCTGGACTTTTGCGATCGATTTTTAGTAACTTCCAGGCTAGTTAGAGACTTGAAACTTAACACATTTATCACAACCCGATGACAATGCAATCCCTCATTAAAACAATTCCGGTAGGTGACGCACCGATCGAGATATTTCGAAAACTAATTTGAAGGTGGGAATTTTGCGATCGACTTTTGACCAACTTCCAGGTAACCTAGGAACTTGAAACTTGGCATGAAATTGAGGGAACGGCGACACTACAAATAGTAAAAATCAAAATTCCGATAGATGGCACGCTGGTCTATATATGTAATTGCAAATCTTTAAAAAAACAAAATTAAGAGACTCCTGGACTTTTCGATAGATTTTTAGTAACTTCCAGGCTAGTTAGAGACTTGAAGCTTAACACATTTATCATAACCCGATGACAATGCAATCCCTCATCAAAACAATGCCGGTAGGTGGCGCACGGATCGAGATATTTCGAAAACTAATTTGAATTTGGGAATTTTGCGATCGACTTTTGACCAACTTTCAGGTAACCTAGGAACTTGAATCTTGGCATGAAATTGAGGAAACGGCGACACTAGAAATAGATAAAATCAAAATTCCGATAGATGGCACGCTGGTCTTTGTAATTGCAAATCTTTAAAAAAAAATTAAGAGACTCCTGGACTTTTGCGATCGATTTTTAGTAACTTCCAGGTTAGTTAGAGACTTGAACCTTAACACATTTGTCACAACCCGATGACAATGCAATCCCTCATCAAAACAAATCCGGTAGTTGGCGCACGGATCGAGATATTTCGAATACTAATTTGAAGTTGGGAATTTTGCGATCGACTTTTGACCAACTTCCAAGTAACCTAGGAACTTGAAACTTGGCATTAAATTGAGGGAACGGCGACACTACAAATAGTAAAAATCCAGCACTCCGATAGATGGCACGCTGGTCTATGTAATTGCAAAACTTTAAAAAAATTAAGAGACTCCTGGACATTTGCGATCGATTTTTAGTAACTTCCAGGCTAGTTAGAGACTTGAAACTTAACACATTTATCACAACCCGATGACAATGCAATCCCTCATCAAAACAATTCCGGTAGGTGGCGCACGGATCGAGATATTTCGAACATTAATTTGAAGTTGGGAATTTTGCGATCGACTTTTGACCAATTTCTATGTAACCTAGGAACTTGAAACTTGGCATGAAAGTGAGGAAACGGCGACACTACAAATAGTTAAAATCAAAGTACCGATAGGTGGCACGCTGGCCTATATAATTGCAAATCTTAAAAAAAAAAATTAAGAGACTCCTGGGGTTTTGCGATCGATTTTTAGTAACTTCCAGGTTAGTTAGAGACTTGAAACTTAACACATTTGTCACAACCCGATGACAATGCAATCCCTCATCAAAACAATTCCGGTAGGTGGCGCGCGGATCGAGATATTTCGAAAACTAATTTGAAGTTGGGAATTTTGCGATCGACTTTTGACCAACTTCCAGGTAACCTAGGAACTTGATACTTGGCATGAAATTGAGGGAACGACTACACTACCAATGAAAAAAAACAAAATTCCCATAGATGGCACGCTGGTCTATATAATTGCAAATCTTAAAAAAAAAAAATTAAGAGACTCCTGGACTTTTGCGATCGATTTTTAGTAACTTCCAGGCTAGTTAGAGACTTGAAACTTAACACATTTGTCATAACCCGATGACAATGCAATCCCTCATCAAAACAATTCCTGTAGGTGACGCACCGATCGAGATATTTCGAAAACTAATTTGAAGGTGGGAATTTTGCGATCGACTTTTGACCAACTTCCAGGTAACCTAGGAACTTGAAACTTGGCATGAAATTGAGGGAACGGCGACACTACAAACAGTAAAAATCAAAATTCCGATAGATGGCACGCTGGTCTATATATGTAATTGCAAATCTTTAAAAAAAAAAATTAAGAGACTCCTGGACTTTTCGATAGATTTTTGGTAACTCCAGGCTAGTTAGAGACTTGAAGCTTAACACATTTGTCATAACCCGATGACAATGCAATCCCTCATCAAAAGAATTCCGGTAGGTGGCGCACCGATCGAGATATTTCGAAGACTAATTTGAAGTTGGGAATTTTGCGATCGACTATTGACCAACTTCCAGGTAACCTAGGAACTTGAATGGCATGAAATTGAGGGAGCGGCACACTAAAAATAGTAAAAATAAAAATTCCGATAGATGGCACGCTGGTCTATATAATTGCAAATGTTTAAAAAAAAATTAAGAGACTCCTGGACTTTTGCGATCGATTTTTAGTAACTTCCAGGCTAGTTAGAGACTTGAAACTTAACACATTTGTCACAACCCGATGACAATGCGATTGCATCATCAATGAAATTCCGGTATGTAGCGCACGGGTCGACATATGTATGTATTTCGAAAATTCTTTTGAAATTGGGAATCTGACGATTGTCTTTTAATTGACGACCTAGGGACGTGAAATTTGGTAAGTTTTTGCGGGCACGTTGACAATACAGTTTCTAGTAATCAAAATTCGGTTAGGGGGCACGCTGGTCGATTTGAAAATATACATATTCGTAAAGTCGTAGTATGCCGAGCAACACCGAATAACGGGTAGCTAGATTTGAAAAAATAAGGCTAAGCTTTTAAACTTAGGAATCACCAAAACTAAAAATACAATAATAAGAAGATGATAAAAAAATTTTAAAGACAGCCTTTATATGAATGCTGTCAAAAAGCCACAGCTAATTGGTCGTTAAACAAAGACTTGGTTTCGGTGTTTTTGGTTTTGAAATTTTAGTCATACCAATTCTAATCAATTTTTGAGATTTGAAAATATAAAGGTGGAGTGCACGTATATTAATTGCACTACACAGAAAAAAATGGCACCGGTAAAATCAACAATCTCGTGCTGTTATCATTAAGTTGACCAAATTTTGTTGAATTGATCAAATATTGGTTATTTGAACGGAATTTTTAGTTGAATTCACTGTTGATTGAACAGTCATAGAGTTGTTAATTTTTAATTAACAAAATTTGGTAAAATTGACAGAATCTTTGTTCATCAAACTAAATTTTGTGTAAAAACAACAACTTCCTGCAGTTAATTCAACAGTGAAGAAACTTTTAGCTTTAAATTTTTTGCATCACCCAATAAAACTTAGTAGAACTGACTAATGATGAGTTTTTTGAAAATACCGCCTACAAAAAAAATTTAACAAATAAAAATTTAACCACAGTTTCCTGGGGTTACTTTGTATTGCGACTCGAAAGAAATTTAATTCTCATTTAAAAAAATATATGGGATTTAACAGCTCGCTAATAGCATTTGGTTCGCATCGCAATACCTACATGTTGTCCCCCTGCAGTTAATTCAACGGCGAAGGAACTGTCATTTTAATGCCTTTTTGGGCATTGCGTAGATTTTCCACGAAATAAGTGGCAAGCATTTATCAAAATTCTGAAGAAATTCAGGGAACAGCGGAGCAGAATTAGCAGCGTCGTTTTTGTGTATGTACAGCGCTGCCGCGTCGAAGCTACCCACGGGTAGCGTTTTGCCTATCGTTGATCTATGCTCTGTTCATGCTCAGAGACGAAGCAATAGCAGATCACATTTTTCGTTGCTACTGCTGGTCTGGAGAAGCAATGGCAAACACTGGCGAGAAAGTGAATCGCCAGAGTTCGGACTTCTACCACTAAAGTGGTAGATCTACTACTATATTTCTTTTATTTGAAGTTCTACCACTTCTGCCACGCAAGCAGGAAAATAGGTGGTAGTTTTTTTATAGTTCTTTGAAGAAACCTTTGCTTTTCCACAATTATTGGTAGAATAATAGTTTTATAAAACTCAAAATAACACCTAGCGATGCTTTGATCACCATTTAATCTCTTTTCCTTTAGGTTTTTAGTACATAATATATATAGGAAAATAAGTGAGTAATATTTACTACTTAAAAATATTTCAAATATAACCCAATGCTACCACTTTTTTCATAAATCTACCACTATTTTCTGAAAAATCTACCAGTAAACAAAATTTTAAAGTCCGCACACTGTTAATCGCTCGTTTAACTTGACCGAGCACTAGCGTCCACATCCCGCTCTAAAAATTTAACTATGGATTGGTTAAATTTTCTGAGCTCATCGATTTTTTAAAATCTAACCGTTTGCTTGGCAATAAAAACAAGTGCGGGTATTCCCCGAATTTCTGTGTGAAAAATTATTATCGGTGTCGCGTGGCGCAAGGGTAGTTAGTCATGGGCATTTAAACTTGTAAGTATTATAACCGTCTTGAAGCCAGAAATTTATTAACATTTAATAAAATTTCATTGATCAGACTGCTTTTTAGCAGTCGAGAGATCACTCGGATATAGTATGTTTATTAGGGTGATTCAAATAAAAAAAAAACTTTAGGTATTGATGAGAAAAAAAGCCTTGCAAAAAATTAGCGCTCTAACTTAACCCTTAGGGGTGGCTATTTTTTTTCGCCCTTTCCCATACATTTTGTATGGGGGAAAATGATGACACTTTTTTCATAATATTTTTACATACTCTTAAAGGTGCAGCTTTAAAGCTTTCAAAATGGTAAGGCATGTACGATTATCTTAACTATTAAAATAATTACAATTACTGACTGAAATAATAAGTCAGCAGATTATGAAATCCTGCCACTAATAATCTCTTTCATAAAAGCTTGTTAGCTCTAATCACTGGTTAATTTTGACAGTCAAGCGTTCAGCAGAATCAATCCGTGACGTACGTCACGTACGTCGAAATAACTGACAGCAAAGTAGACTGCGGATGTTTGTATGCGTAACGCCAGATAAGACGGATACGTCAAAGTAGAAATTGCTCTAAAATTGACGTACGTGACGCAACTGACGTATTGGCGGACTGATTCTGCCGAAAGCTTCAACCTTACAAAATATGTTATAGCCCGGATATTGTTTATCAAGTTTTATGAAACTGTTGTACTGTTTGAGCTATTATTGCTAGCATGTAGCATTCGCCTTTATGTTTTAGGTATAGAAATTTGGAAAGATCATAAAAATATATAATCTAGAAATCTTACATAATCAAACTATTTTATGGAAACGTTTTTTTCGCAAACACATTTCCTTTTTTGTGTGCTACAAAAATAAATGAGTAAAGTTTTATAATGTTTTCCAAATTTGGTACTTTATTTCCTAATTATGGTAAATAAACTATTTTCTTCGTGGCACTCCTGCGCTAACGGAACTGCAGTGGGGATGGATAATGCCGTCAATTCCCGTGCGCTGCGAGCACGATGGCCTCTATCAACGCAAAGTTTTAAGTAAATTGTGTCAAGTGAATATATGGTTGCATAGTGTGTGATAGTGGTCGAAAAGAGTATCACGAAAATCGTGTTTATGCCAGGTAGATTAGTTATACATACGAAATTCCTCTAAATAAAACGAAATAAATACTGATGTATTTACGAGCAGGCGCTGTAGCTAGCATATTGCGCACGTATATAGCGCAATTGCACAGCGCACAGGCATCGTTTAAAGCGACTATGAGAGTTGCAATTAGAGTTGGGATTTTTAGTTCCTTTCAGTGATCAAGAGAGACAACAATTATTTTTAGTAGTCAGTGAAATATGTATTTGCAAAAAAAGTTACAAATTATTTTATGTGATATAAGGGTGTTATGTGATAGACGTTAATTCGAGCACAATTGGAGTACTCTTTAAAAAGCGAACAGAGCACTCGATTTTGGCAGGGTTCACCCACTTCCGTGACTGTCGCTGACTATGGGTGAAAAATACTGCTTTTCTTAAGTTTTTCGTGACATTTGAGGATACGAACTGGCAGAGCCAAATTTTTGTATAGAGCTTAGGTTCTCCGTCAGAAAGAAAACTTCAAAAGTTCCAATCGATCCGATGTGTTATAAAAAAGTTATTCGGGGTGAAAGGTCAAAATTTGAGGTTTTTTGGATTTATTTCGACAACGGTAAGTTTTTTCGAAAAATGACCTGAGACAAAGTTGTAGGCCTGAAAATTCTCTACAAATATGGTCTATGCACTTTTTCACTTAGAGTCACCAGTTCTGAAATAACGGGATATATGCTATCTACAGACTTTTAAAACACCTTGTGATGATGACATTACATTGAAATTCTTATCCAAAAGCATTTAACACTACATTTATATTACTAAAAAAGTACAAAATAATTTATGTAAAACTTTTTCAATTTAAAAAATAAAACTGAATTCAACATTTTATTTACATATAAGTATGATCAAAAAAGTACAAAATAATTTACGTAAACAAACTTTTCCCAAACATTATATTTATATCAACATTAACATTATATTTATATCAAAAAAAAAGTACAAAATAATTTATGAAAAAAATGTACCCCCATAAAAAATAAAATTGGTTTATAGAGCTTTTTAAAATGACATTTCCATACAAATTTTGAACTATACGGGCTCAATAAATCTTTTATATTTTTTATGAATAAGGGGGTAAAACTATATCTAACATTACATTGAAATTCTTACCCAAACGCATTTAACTCTACATTTATGTTACTAAAAAAGTACAAAACAATTTAGGTATGTAAGCAAACTTTTTCAAAAAAGTACAAAATAATTTATGTAAACAAACTTTCTATATAAAAAGAATCAAAACTGTATTTAACATTACATTTATATGACCAAAAAAGTACAAACATTTTCTAAAAAAAAGTACTATTACTTACTTTGAAATTTTTACCCAAACGCATTTAACTCTACATTTATATAACTAAAAAAGTACAAAACAATTAATTAAACAAACTTTTTCTAAATAAAAACTAAAAATGAATTTAACATTACATTTATGTATTTCACTAAAAGAGTACAAAATAATTTATGTAAACAAAATTTTTTTAAATAAAAAAAATATTACTGTATTAAACCGCATTTGGTTATTTCAACAGGTACTACTGTAGGTCAGAAAACAAAAGATGTGACTGTTATTTCAACAGCTTGCAAAGGCGTTTCAAAGCTAACAGACCATCTCTTATTCCAACAGCGATAACCCTTATTTTTGTTTTGACAGATATCACTGTTGTTCAAACAGTCAATTTAAGACTGACGTAAACATATTGATTTAACATTATAAGTGTTGAAATAATACTAACAGTTTTTTTTTTGTTTTTACTGACAAAAACTTTTTTTTTCATATTGAAATGTTTTTCGTTGTTTTGACTGTTAAAGCTATTATTTTAAGGTTAACAGTTGATTCAACTGGATTGAATAATGGATAAGAATTGACCGCGATTTTCATTGAATCAACCCGTATTTTGGTTGATATTACCAGGATTTTTTTTTCTGTGTACACCTTTATATTTTCAAATCTCAAAAATTGATTAGAATTGGTATGACTAAAATTTCAAAACCAAAAACACCGAAACCAAGTCTTTGTTTACCGACCAATTAGCTGCGGCTTTTTGACAGCATTCATATAAAGGTTGTCTTTAAAATTTTTTTATCATCTTTTTATTTTTTTTTTTCAAAATACCTTCTCACAGATTTTGTTTTTGTAAACACTGTTTGAACCTACGCTCAATAAAATGGCTCATTTTTATTATTGCTGCCAACAAAACAACTCTTCTTCTCACAATGCAAACACAACAGTGCAGGTGGTCATACCTACATACACACATAACAGCGGCTCTATAGATGAATACGTGTTTAGCATTTCATATTATAATAAATTTTTTTTTTTCATTTTTTGGTTTGTTGTCGCACACCCTGCTCGGGGAGACCTATCGATACATATCAAATTTTATATACGTTAGAATTGTGGTTATTGCAAAAAAGGGAGAAAACTTTTGAACATTGCGCATTTATATATAGATATAGATATTTTTAGTTATAAATGTTTTAAGCGGGAAACATGAAACTTTAAAATTTATTCTAATTTTGAACTGAACCGAACCATTTTTCTTAGTGGTTTTCGGTTCGGTTGTTGCATTTCAAAGAAAAAATAGTTCGGTTGATGGTTCGGTTCAACGACTGAAAAAGACTCTGTTAAAAACTCGGCTCAGTTCAAAACCGGTTGCTAGTCCTAATTTTAAGCGAATTTTTAGATATTCTTACTTAACTTTGTTTTCACACATTTTGGGAATTTGATGGTTCTCATATGGACGCTTCGTGGAGTATTTTTTTTAGATTTTAGGGAAATTACTCTTCTGTGGGTGTTCAACCAAGCACATAGAATAAGAAAAATAGAGTAGGTACTTCTAGCTGGAGTAGGTTGTAATCTCCTAGGACATCGTAAATAAGACTTTTTTCGTGAACACTTATTTTGTTAGAAGTACATAGTCTGATACTCCTGCATCAAAATGGCGCCAGCCTTTACTTGGGCCCGGTCATTCTGACTGGGCAGCACGGCAACCAACCAACCTGATACTCCTTAGGAGTATTATTTAGATGATCGAAGTGATTTGCGTTTTTTGGATTTTTTTCGCATTTTTAAATGACTTTGAAATTGAAGATTAAAAATTCAAAAGTCAAACAAATTTTGGTAGGTTTTGGATGGATTGGTAGGAACAAAGTTTGTATGTGTCAGCCCTGTTACTTGTATAGCGCTGTATTCAATATTTTATTAATTCAATGGAACGCACCCACTTCTGCATCTCTACATATCGCTTCCCCGGTGGAACAATGCGCAAATGTTAATTTTCAAGTTCCGAGCTAATCTTAATCTGCACAAAAGCTGTAAAATGTACTCAACTTTTTGGTATATAAATATTATACATAGATGGCTAGCCTGATACTAACTAAACTGGTATATGTAACCAAATACAAAAGCAAACAGATGGAACGCGAATTAATGCAATGTGCGATTGTTGATGTATTTAAAGTGATTATTGCACATTATTATGTTAGCTTAATAGTTAATTTAACAGTCTGCGCCAAAAAAAAAACTTATTATTCAAACTTTTTTTTGCCAAGTTCAAATATCTAGCTTAAAATTTAAGATATTTGGACCAGTCCTCTAACTTTGGGCAAGATAAGATTTCATTTCATTTCATCTGTCGGATCTAGGTACTAGTTTTTACCACGCTTTTATTAGGTTCACTTGTATGTTTGCTTGTTTGTTTGTTTGTTTGTTTGCTTGCTTGTATGTATGTAACTCTTGTTCGGTCTAAGCCCCAGTGGCCCAAAAACCTTAAAATTTCCCTACAATATGGGTATCAAACGAAAGGTGAAGGCCCCAGGTTTCATTTGGACATCGATATATTTCGATAACTTTATCGATAACTGAGTTATCGGTCAAAATATGATTGCCCAAAAACCTAAACAATTCCCTACAATATGGGTATCAAACGAAAGGGGAAGGCCCCAGGTTTCATTTGGACATCGATATATTTCGATAAATTTATCGATAACTGAGTTATAGGTCAAAATGTGGTTGCCCGAAAACCTTAAAATTTCCCTACAATATGGGTATCAAACGAAAGGTGAAGGCCCCAGGTTTCATTTGGACATCGATATATTTCGATAACTTTATCGATAACTGAGTTATCGGTCAAAATATGATTGCCCAAAAACCTAAAAAATTCCCTACAATATGGGTATCAAACGAAAGGGGAAGCCCCACGTTTCATTTGGACATCGATATATTTCGATAAATTTATCGATAACTGAGTTATCGGTCGAAATGTGGTTGCCCGAAAACCTTAAAATTTCCCTACAATATGAGTATCAAACGAAAGGGGAAGGCCCCAGGTTTCATTTGGACATCGATATATTTCGATAAATTTATCGATAACTGAGTTATCGGTCAAAATGTGGTTGCCCGAAAACCTTAAAATTTCCCTACAATATGGGTATCAAACGAAAGGTGAAGGCCCCAGGTTTCATTTGGACATCGATATATTTCGATAAACTTATCGATAACTGAGTTATCGGTCAAAATGTGGTTGCCCAAAAACCTAATAAATTCCCTACAATATGGGTATTAAACGAAAGATGAAGGCCCCAGGTTTCATTTGGACATCGATATATTTCGATAAATTTATCGATAACTGAGTTATCGGTCAAAATGTGTTGCCCAAAAACCTAATAAATTCCCTACAATATGGGTATCAAACGAAAGGGGTAGGTCCCAGGTTTATTTGGACATCGATATATTTCGATAAATTTATCGATAACTGAGTTATCGGCCAAAATGTGGTTGCCCGAAAACCTTAAAATTTCCCTACAATATGGATATCAAACGAAAGGGGAAGGCCCCAGGTTTCATTTGGACATCGATATATTTCGATAAATTTATCGATAACTGAGTTATCGGTCAAAATGTGGTTGCCCGAAAACCTTAAAATTTCCCTACAATATGGGTATCAAACGAAAGGTGAAGGCCCCAGGTTTCATTTAGACATCGATATATTTCGATAAATTTATCGATAACTGAGTTATCGGTCAAAATATGATTGCCCAAAAACCTAAAAAATTCCCTACAATAAGGGTATCAAACGAAAGGTGAATGCCCCAGGTTTCACTTGGAATATCGATATCCAATAAATTTATCGATAACTGAGTTATCGGTCAAAATGTGGTTGCCCGAAAACCTTAAAATTTCCCTACAATATGGGTATTAAACGAAAGGGAAAGGCCTCAGGTTTCATTTGGACTTCGATAAATTTATCGATAACTGAGTTATCGGTCAAAATGTGGTTGCCCGAAAACTCTAAAATTTCCCTACAATGTGGGTATCAAACGAAAGGTGAAGGCCCTAGGTTTCATTTGGACTTCGATATATTTCGATAAATTTATCGATAACTGAGTTATCGGTCAAAATGTGGTTGCCCGAAAACCTTAAAATTTCCCTACAATACGGGTATCAAACGAAAGGGGATGGCCCCAGGTTTCATTTGGACTTCGACATATTTCGATAAATTTATCGATAACAAAATGTGAGGCCAAATACCTTAAAATTTCCTAACAATATGGGTATCAAACGAGAGTGGAAGTCCAGAGGTTTTGTTTGGACTGCTGTATTTTTCGATATATTTATCGACATGTGACTAAAAAGTAAAAAATAAATATAGTTTAAAAAAACTAAAACTCACGCTTTTAGAGAGTATTGTACTAAAAAGTTGAAAATAATTTTAAAAACCCTACACAGTAGTATTGTGGAAAAAGCGTGGTCCGCTTTGTGCCATAATTTTTGTATATCGAGCGCTCGACGCTTTTCCCACATAATGCTAGTTTCTTTACTGCGCTTTCATTAGCTTTACTTGTACATACATTCATATGTATGTTTGCTTCTTTGTATGTAACTCTATTTCAGTCTACTCGATAGTGGCATATGACTGTGACAAAAACCTTGAAATGTGCCTTCAATATGGGTGGCAAACGATAGGAGGTTGCATTATGACTTCGATATATTTATCGATAACTAAGCTATCGGTCATAATGCCTACAATCTGGGTATCAAACAAAACGGAAGTTCTACAGGTTTCTATTGGACTTTGGAATATTTCGATATATTTATCGATAACTGAGTTATCGGTCAAAATAAGGTTGTCAAATAATATTCAAAATTGCCTACAATATGGGTATCAAACGAAAGTGGAGGCCCAGAGGTTTCGTTTGCACTGCGGTATATTTCGATATATTTATCGATTACTTCATAACACATTTAACTAAAAAGTAAAAAATAAATATAGTTTAAAAAGCGAAAACACGTGCTTTTAAAGAATATTGCACTAAAAAGGTAAAAATAATTTAAAACGAAGATTATGGAACAAAGCGGACCACCTTTTTCCACAATACTACTGTGTAGGGTTTTTAAAATTATTTTCAACTTTTTAGTTCAATACTCTCTAAAAGCGTGAGTTTTAGTTTTTTTAAACTATATTTATTACTTAATATTAATTTGTTTCAGCGTTTCCTCCATTATTATGGCCCAATTACATAAAACTTTGAAGGTTCAATTTTTATACAAAGTGGGTGGAACGTAAAGCGAAGAAAAATTTTGGCAAATGGGCAAAAACAAGGCGTGCATCTGTCAAATTTTTACAAAGTTTTATGTATTCAGGCCTTTACACTTTAGTAAGAATGGTATTAACCCAACGCACGAACGTCCCTTACTAATACATGCTATAAGTATATAAAATTAAGCTCTTAAAAGTTTATTTCTAAGTTCAACCAAAGCTTTGAGCTTTATTTTTTAAGCAATGGTTTAACCCCAATTCAGAAGCTTTAAGAAACAACAAAACAAATTACATTGAACATTCTACACAGGCAAAACTTATCCCCATACATCCATATGTACATAGTATATGCACATTAAAAACTTTTCAAAGTCCATACATGCTATGACGGTAGCAGTGTGCATGAGAAAATAGCGATGTTGTAGAGCTCCATCATGCTAGAACCCGCTTTGAAAAAATTCAAATTTTTTTTACAATTTTGTGAACTACAAACGACGAGATTAATTGTAGTAAAATTCATTTTTTTTTTGTTAAAATATGTTTTAAATCGTTAAAAAAACTAACTAACTAACTAAACTAACTAGTTGCAGTACTTAGAATATTCTCCTGTAAAAAGTACCACCGGTGGTCTGCAGGATAAGGTCTTGTTTTCGGTTTTCCGGCGGGAAGGTAGTGGCATATGCAGACGACTTAGCTATAGTATATAGGGGCAAATTCCCACAAACCCGAGAGGTTTCCTCATGGTGCTTGCGCTGCGGGCTGAGCATCAACCCGGGAAAATTAGAACTGGTTCTCTTTACCAACCGCTATAAGATACCACCGCTAATACTACCAAAACTGAATGACGTGCACCTGAACTTGGCTGACAAAGCCAAGTTCTTGGGCACAGTTCTGGATAGGAAACTAACCTGGAAGGAGAATGTTCTTCAGCGCCAGAAGAAAGCGTGTATTGCACTCTACACGTGCAAAAGAGCCATTGAAAAGAAATGGGGGCTCAGCCCCAAAATATGCAAATGGATCTACACTGCAATCATTCGACCAATCATGCTCTATGGAGTTGTGGTATGGTGGCCTGCGCTGAGCAAGGCAACAAACCTTAGGGCCGCTTGCATAAAAGCTGATAACGACTAACCGGAGTTTAATTGACGTATTTTGTATGGTTAGCTGTCAAGTTAATCACCGATTAGGCTTAATCGGCTTTTATGCAAGTGGCCCTTAATCTGCTAGGTAAAGTACACAGATCTTGCATGATCTGTATAAGCGGTGCGTTAAGAACAACGCCCAATCAAGCACTCCAGGCCATTCTTGGCATTTTGCCACTCGATCTGGAAGGGCACCGGGTGGCAGCAGCATCGGCTCTGCGTCTAAGGGAAACGTCCGGCTGGGGCGCAAGCACTACTGGACACGCCTGTATTTTGGGATCCTATAGCTTTCTTCCGCTGAGCACAGATCGCTGTGCGACCACAACAGTCGGAGATAGCGGTTTTAAAATCAACATTCCCAGTACGGAAGAATGGGAGAGCACGGATCGGAGTCCCGTCACTCATGGCGGCACTTCCATTTATACTGATGGCTCGAAGTTAGACGGCAGAGTTGGGGGAGGGGGTTTTCAAGGGATCTGAACCTTGAGCTCTCCTTCAGACTACCTGATCACTGCAGTGTCTTCCAGGCTGAAGTTTCAGCAATCATGGACGCCGCGGCTTGGATAGGCCAACACACTATCAGACAGGACATTTTTATTTTCAGCGACAGCCAGGCGGCCATCAAATCCCTTGGCTCTTACTCGTTCAACTCTGAACTGACGCTCAGCTGTCGTCGATCTCTACAAGAGATGGCCCAACAGAATCGCGTTAACCTCACATGGGTCCCGGGGCATAGGGACATTGAGGGAAATTGTAGGGCAGACGAACTTGCGAGGCAGGGCACGACCAAGCAGGTTCTTCGCGATAAAGAGCGCTTAGGTATGCCGTTTTCCACATGCAAGCTTATGCTGAAGGAGTACACACTCCGCCAAGCCAACGAAAGATGGCTGCAATCTCCAGGATGCCGGATATCCAAAGAAACCTGGCCGAAATGGGATCATAAAAGATCAAGACAAATTTATACCCTAAGGAGAAGAGAAATCTCCATATTAATAGGCGTATTAACTGGGCACTGCCTCATTGGTAGGCAAGCAGAAAGACTAGGTGTGCCCTACCGACGATGCTGTAGGAGTTGTAAGGATGATGAGGAGGAGAAAACGGTGGAGCACCTCATCTGCAACTGTGGCGCGAGAATGCGCTTTTTGGGAGTTCCCTTCCTGGTTAGCCTACGCCAGGTCACGGAGGACATAAAGGACCTGATAGTCTTCATCAAGTCATCTAAATGGTTCGAGGAGGAGTAACGGTGTCGGTATAGGAACGTCAGTCCCGGGATTCTGCTATGTGGAGAATTCCGTTAATACCGGGATTTTCCATATGGCAGGGTCCCGGAACTCACTTTCCTAGTATTGGTGGTATCACAACGGGCCTTTTAATACTGGCCTAGGTGTGCCTCTGCGGCAGCCACTTGAACCTAACCTAACCTATTTTCATATCTTTTCTTAAGAAAGCAGCGGCTATTTGTATTAACCCTATCACGAAAATCATCTATGAATTATAAGAGAAAACGAAAGGAATGAATTTTGTTTTTTAACTGGTGGAATTTCATCCAGAAAAATCTAGTTGTATACTAGTATGGAATGGATATTTCCTGACTAGTATGGGTTCAGCCAGAAAATTCTAGTTGTATACTGGTATGAGATGGATATTTCCTGACTAGTATGAGTTCTGCCAGGAAGTTATAGTTGTATACTGGTATGAAATGGATATTTCCTGACTAGTATGAGTTCTGCCAGGAAGTTATAGTTGTATACTGGTATGAAATGGATATTTCCTGACTGTATGAATTCAGACAGAAAATTCTAGTTGTATACTGGTATGAAATGGATATTTCCTGACTAGTATGAGTTCTACCAGAAAGTTATAGTTGTATACTAGTATTTTTCTGACTAGTTTGAGGTTTCGCTGCAGGGATACTGTCGACGTATGTATGTACCTAAAACAAAAATCGATTTCCGGGTCGATTAGGTTAATTTTGCCGGAAGGGCTCGATATCACGCTTAAGATTATGACAATTGCAAAATCCCGCCACTTAGATTAGTAAAAAAGAATAATCTGAAGGGAATAACAACCTACATACTCATAGTAAAAATGTTGTTGAAACAAGTAAGGAAGTCTAAGTTCGGGTGGACCTTTATGTTCGGTAATAATAATATAAGCCCTAGGAGGATTTATTTACCAATTTATACGATTTTAGCATTTACCTTACCTTGTGCCAAATTTCATGATTCGCCGTAATCACTCTAAAAGTTATGACCAGTCGAATTTTCAAAAATTCCTATCTTTTTCAAAAAATCATAAAATAATGACCAGGGACTCACCTACACTGGAAGAAAAGTGGCTTCTAAAACTAACATTTCCGCTTTATCAATTTTATATTTCAGCAAAAAATGTCGTATTAATATTGAAAATTATCAAACAAACAGGATTCACGTTAAACTGATAAAAAAGTTGCTGAATCAACATTAGCATGTATGACATTGTCATATCACTTTCTCATGTTAATAATACATTACTTCGAAAAGTTTTATTTAACATTAAAAATTATGTAAATAACCGGTTTCACGTCCAAATGATAAAAAACCAGTTGAGCCAACATTAGTACGTCATATCACTGTCATATCAATTTCTCATGTTAATATACATTTCGACATCATATCTCGATAACAGCCATTTTGGTGTAACCAACCAAAATAAAGTTTTACAGGAAATGTTTTTTAGTTTTAAAATTTAAGTCAAAATGTTGGTTACATCAAAATTGCTTGGCTTTATTTTTGAATACAGTTATAATATTTGGTGAGATGGTTTGAAATAAGCAAAACTACCGATATTCGCCAAAAAACGGATTTTCCAAATTTTGTTGGTTACACCAAAATTGCGGTTAACCCTATCGCTACATCTTTCTACTACGCTGGCCAAAAAATTCAAATTTTTGTCCAACTATTTGTTTAAGCCCCAGTAACAATAAAAAATAAAATTTTTATAAAATTTTTTTTTATAAGTCTGTTTTTTTACATGTTGCCATATGGCAACAAATAAAGAAAAACTAGGGAATTTTAAGTTTTGAAATTACGAATATAAGTTTATTTTAAAACGGTTTTACATCGAAATTTTAACTTTATCTTTTATATATCTATTATTTATCTATTATATATGTATGTATATCTTTTATATATATAAAAATGAATGTATGTATCTACCCCTCTACCTACCAAACCGTCCATAGGATTGAAATAAAACTTTGTCAACTTATTTCTTCCCCTAGCAGAAAGTTAACTGGCATAGTAAAAATATTTTTAAAAGGGCGTGGCACTTCCAATACAAACTGAAATTTTTAAAATGTTTATCTCACACTGCTTCGTCTAGAGCGTTGAAATTTTGTATGAAAGTGAAGTTTCAAGTTGCGGTAGAATTATGTGGTGGGCGTTTATATAAATGGAGGCGTGGCACCTTTCATACAAAAAACTTAATGGTCTGTACATCTTCGCATCTATTTGCCGTAAAATATTGGAGTTTTCTATGAAAGCATACTGAGTTGTGGTAGAATTATGTAAAAGTGGGCGTCATTGGAAAAGAAGGACTAGCACCTCCCATACAAATAAAAATTTGGGCTTATAAAGTGCACATCTCTATAGGTGTTTGCTCAAAAAAGCATTGCAATTTGGTATGAAAAAAAAATTTATGTGAAAGTGGGCGTTATTGTAAAAGGGCGCGGCATATTTCATAGAAACTGAAAATTATAAAGTGTATGTCTCTGCATTGGTATTTTGTATGAGAAAATTAGTTTGAGTTCCGGTAGAATTGTGTAAAAGTGGGAGGTATTGTAAAAGGGGCGTGACACCTTCCATACAAACTGAAACTCTTAAACTGTGTATCTCTGTAAGTCTTTTCTCTAAAGCATTGGAATTCTATTCATTGTTGTCAAATGCTCCTAATATTTCTCCCCTTCAGAATCCTCCAAACCTCACAAGTCAGACTCCCCGAAATTCTCCAAACTCTTTTCTTTGACTTTGTAGCTTATTTTCCTTGACTTATTTTCAAATTATAATGCGCTAACAATAATAAATCCAAACTCTTCAGGTCTCAATCGCAAATAAATTTCTTCTGCAATCTAGAGCAAATTTACACCTTACAGCAAAATTGTTGCCATTTGGCAACACGCAAGGTTATAAAAATCAGTACCGCTTTGTAAACTGTTCGTAAAAAAATATTTTTATGCCAAAGCGTAGATTGAAGATTCTTTTACTTATTTTATACAACTTTTAGTGAAATTATTGTCATAATTTACTAAAAAATGTATATAAGTAAAAGACAAATTTCATAGTAAAATTATGTATTGCAAAGGCCTTTTATGAAAAATTGTATATTATCGATATTTAATGGACGATGATAACTTATTTGATTTTTGTCTACTCTTTAAACAGGAGTAGCTAGGCCCCTCTAAAGTTGGATGTTGCCATATGGCAACAATATCGCGAAAGGGTTAAAGCTCTATATTGATATAAAAACTGTTAATCTCACATTTGTCGAACATTTTTATGTTAAAATGGCATAAACCCGCTGCAGTTGACATTTATTAGGTGAAAATGGGTGATAAATGTTTGTAATTTGTGGAAAGCGTTTCGCCGGACATGAAGACCATCGGTCAACATATGGTTTATAAACAGCGCCTGTAGGAATTGGTCCTAATGAAGAAATTATGGCACCAAATCCAATTGAAAATTCACCTGTATTACCTGTATTCGTAAGGAGTAACTGTAATAACCCTGCAGCGAAACCTCAGACTAGTCAGAAAAATACTTGTATACAACTATAATTTTCTGGCAGAACTCATACTAGTGAGGAAATATCCATTTCATACTAGTATACAACTAGAATTTTCTGGTAGAACTCATACTAGTCAGGAAATATCCATTTCATACTAGTATACAACTATAACTTTCTGGCAGAACTCATACCAGTCAGGAAATATCCATTTCATACCAGTATACAACTAGAATTTTCTGGCTGAACCCATACTAGTGAGGAAATATACATTCCATACTAGTATACAACTAGCTTTTTCTGAATGAAATTATACCAGTTGAAAAATACAAAATTCATTCGTTTCGTTTTTTCTTATAATTCATAGATGCTTTTTCGTGATAGGGTAAATACAAATAGCAACTGCTTTAGAATTAACATGAAAATAAAGTCGAGGGATAAAATAAAGGGCAAGCCATGAAAATTCTGGTTTAAATCATACTAGTCCAGGTTTAATGCTTTTGGGACTAGTATGGGACTAGTATATTTTATTCTAGTCCTTTTTGGACTAGTATGTGGACTAGTTCATTTGATGGAAATTTTACTAGTCCAGGTTGAACTTTAATGCTTTTGGGACTAGTATGGGACTAGTATATTTTATTCTAGACCTTTTTGGACTAGTATGTGGACTAGTTCATAAGTTTAAAAAAATAATAAGGTTTGTTTACTGACCAAAAAAAGTTCAGAGCAGGTTAGAGCAGGGCAGCTGTCAAAATAGAAATAGAGCAACTCAGAGCAGAAATGCCATGAAACACTTGAATCTCGATATTTTCTTTTTATTTGCTTTTTTGTTTAAATCTTCAAAATTAATGCAAATTCACGTATACAAAAACATTGATTTTCTTGCAAGCTAATTTTTTTGAAATTTTCAAAATTTATTTTTTCCTGACTGACAATTGCTTCTCTGCTCTAACTTACTCCATAAAAAAAGCTAGAGCAGAAATTTGTGATCTGGATTACATAGTTTTGTTTTGAGCGTACTCATGAAACAAAAGATAGAGCAACCTAGAGCAAGAAAAGTGTTCGTTAAACACAATTTTGTGAAATATCTCATTCTGGCGTAAGCTAGAGCAGCCCAATAAACAAACCTATAGTATTCCATTCGGAGAAGACAGAAAATAGATTGAATAAGGAAGTGATTCGAATCATAGGTTGTTTTAAAAAAATATGCAGAGCGTTCTTTTCTGCAGCTATTTCAATAGCATTTTTTTGTTTTTAATTATTTCAGTAATGGTAACAGCTAAACTAATAAAAACCGTCGTCCGCGCCACTTCCGTGTTGAATCCCTGTCCCCGGACTATATCTAGTAAAAAAGTTCATTTTTAAACATTTGAAAAAGTTTGTTAAAATAAACAACAAACATTTGCGCTAAGTTTTCGAATAAACAGCGTTATAAATGGAAAACTTCTCTCTACCTCAACTGAGCTAAATGGTGAATATTTAAAGGCAGCAATTTCTGATATTGAGAATGTTTCAATAGGCTCCGTTTCATTTGAATTTTGCTCAGAAATTTGCCTAGTTTCTTTTTTTAACATTTGCAAACCTTGTAGTTTTACATAGTCGCGGTCACATTTATCAATAGGTTCTTTTGCATCTTGAACTATATTAATTTGATCAACTAGATTTAAATTGAAGATTAACAATCGCGCCATCTAGTGCTTTGTGTTGTATTACTTGCTATTTAAAACTAGATGTCACTGGGAATTGCTTATTTTATAGCGACTCTAGTGTGCAGTAGCGGTAAAGCTACATTTACGCTGCACCAAATGCGTCACTTTCGGCCAAGTTTTTTCGAGACCGTTCATCCGCAGATTGAATTTAATCACCAAATTCAGTCAAATTAAATTAAATTCGTCTAATTTGGCAAACAAATTCATTCTGCGGACAAACATTTTCAAAATAACTTCGCCAAAAGCGACGCATTTGGTGCAGTGTAAATGCCTTACTATTTCTAGCGACAAATGTTTATTTATCTGAAGAGTGTTGCCAGCGAACATTTTGTCGTGGCCGCTCAATTCTTTTTCATTTTTGGGAGTTTATAATGAAGATTATGCTCAAGTTAACTCCCAAAAGCGGAGATAATTCGGAATTTGCGCTAGTGTATCAGCCGTATAAATCGCATTCGTATTCAATATATTACATCATGTACATGTATGCCTTCAATAATACATGATGGTCATGTGAACTATTGAAAATAAGCGTGGCTTCGCCTACTTTTAAAAACTTATCAAAAGCTCATAGGATAGGAATAGATGGTTCATCCTACCAAATTATATAATTTTGGCCATTTCCGTTACCGAATTATGTCAATTAAGGTGATTTTCGATATCGAAAGAGGGCGTGGTTGGAGGGTGATTTTATCCAATCTCATTAGGTATACTCTCAACGATATTAGTATGGTTTGTGCCAAATTTTATCGTTCTACCGTATTCAGTTTAAAAGTTACGACCAGTCGAATTTTCAAAAATTCCTCCCTTTTTCAAATAAATTATAAAATAACGACCAGGGGGACTCACCTATAAAATTATATCATTTTAGCAATTTCAGCTACCGAGATATGTCAATTTATGTGATTTTAGAAATTTTCGATATCGAAAAAGGGGACGTGGTTATCATCCGATTTCGCCCATTTTCAATAGCAACCTACCTTGGCCAGAAAGTAACCTGTATAGAAAATTTCATGCAAATATCTAAATTTTTACTCAAGTTATCGAGTACACGAAAATACGGACGGACAGACGCACAGACGGGCGGACATATCTTAATCAACTCCTCTTTTATTATCTATATTATTATTCTAAAACACGGCGCTTAGCTAGACTAAACTACAATACGTACATATATAAAAGAAATATATATCAGATGAAAGCTTATCATGAGCATGTTTGCAAAAAATTATAACAATTCCAATAGGTTAATTTGTTCATGAGAAATTAGCGTTTAAAGTTTGTACCCAAGCTCTTTATATGGCACTATTAACATGCTTTGTAAATGTATATCCATACATATGTACATACAATGCTCGCATGGATTTCAGTCGAAATAGACAAACATTGAAAAAAATGTAAATATGTATGTATGTAAGTACATCTGATTTTGCGCTACTTTGACTACAAAAGCAATGCAGGGGTAATAAGCAAACACACCCGATTATCGGGGGTTACATACTAGTTATTATTTATTTCAGTCATCGAACCAGCAGCAATAATGTGACGAATTCGATGATTCCTTGATTATTTTCCCTGAGTTCGATCACTGTACGTTAAATAAAACACTCCGATTCTGTTTAATAAGTAGTACGCTTTATTCAGTACTAAAAACCGTAGTACAATATCGCGGGTTAATTTACTGTTCAGTACTTCACTGTACAACACTTCAAAATAAACTGATTGATTTAGCTATTGCATATAGGGGCGAATTCCCACAAACCCTGTGTGACTTGATGCAAGTAGCACTGCGAGAAGTTTCTTCATGGTCCTCTCGCTGCGGACTTAGCATCAACCCGGGAAAGGTGGAGCTTGTCCTTTATACCAGGCGGTACAAGATACCACCGCTGAACCTACCAGAACTAGATGGCGTGCGCCTGAACTTAGCTGATAAAGCCAAATTCCTAGGCACAGTTCTAGATAGAAAGCTTAACTGGAAGGAGAATGTCATCCAGCGCCAGAGGAAAGCGTGCATTGCACTTTACACGTGTAAAAGAGCCATTGGCAAAAAATGGGGGCTCAGCCCCAAAATTTGCAGATGGATCTACACTGCGATAATCCAGCCAATTATGCTGTATGGAGTCGTGGTATGGTGGCCTGCGCTAGGAAAGGCAACAAACCTAAATCTGTTAGGAAAAGTCCACAGATCGAGCATGATCTGTATAAGCGGGGCGTTAAGAACAACGCCCAATGAAGCTCTCCAGGCCATTCTTGGCTTTTTGCCACTCGATCTGGAAGGGTACCGGGCAGCAGCGGCATCGGCTCTGCGTCTAAGGGAAACGTCCGTCTGGGGCGCAAGCACTATTGGACACTCCTGTATTCTAAGATCTTACAGCTTTCTCCCTCTGAGCACAGATCGGTGTGCGACCACAACAGTCGGAGATTGTTGTTTTAGAATAAACATTCCCAGCAGGGAAGACTGGGAGAACATAGATCGGTGTCCAGCTACTAATGGCGGCACTTTTATATACACCGACGGCTCGAAGTTAGACGGCAGAGTCGGAGGAGGGGTTTACTCAAGGGATTTGGACCTAGAACTCTCCTTTAGACTACCTGATCACTGCAGCGTCTTCCAGGCTGAAGTTTCTGCAATCATGGACGCCGTGACTTGGATAGGTAAACGCACCATCGGACAGGATATCTGTATTTTCAGCGACAGCCAAGCGGCCATCAAATCCCTTGGCTCTTACTCGTTCAACTCTGAACTGACGCTCAGCTGTCGTCGATCTCTTCAAGAGATGGCCCAACAGAACCGCGTGAACCTCACATGGGTCCCGGGACACAGGGACATTGAGGGAAACTGTAGGGCAGACGAACTTGCCAGGCAGGGCACGACCAAGCAGATTCTTCAAGATAAAGAGCGCATAGGTATGCCGTTTGCCACGTGCAAGCTAATGCTGAAGGAGCATACACTCCGCGAAGCCAACGAAAGATGGCTACAAGCCCCAGGGTGCCGGATATCCAAGCAAACCTGGCCAAAATGCGATCTTAAAAGATCTAGACACATATACGCCCTAAAAAGGAAGGAAATCTCCATATTAATAGGTGTTTTAACCGGGCACTGCCTTATTGGTAGGCACGCAGCAAGGCTAGGCGTTCCCTACCGACGATGCTGCAGGAGTTGCAAAGATGATGAGGAAGAGGAAACGGTGGAGCACCTCATCTGCAACTGCCCGGCCTTAAGCGGAGCGAGAAGGCGCTCTCTGGGAGTTCCCTTCCTGGTTAGCTTAAGCCAGGTCGCGGAGCTAGACATAAAGGACTTGATGGCCTTCATCAAGTTATCAAAATGGTTCGAGGAGGGGTAGCGGTGTCGGTTAGGAGTGTCAGTCCCGGGTTTCGGCTATATGGAGAGTCCCAACAGCACTGGGATTTTCCATATGGCCGGGCCCGGGACTGACTTTCCTAGTGTTTGGTGGTATCACAACGGGCCTTTTATTACTGGCCTAGGTGTACCTAAACTGATTGATTTGCGTTGTCTTTGCGCGGTTTATATACCCTAGCAGACAGCAGCTTCACAACCTAGAAATGTCTACACCTTTCTGGTTTATTCGTGCAACAGTGTTCTCGAAGCGTTTATCTATCGTCATCTCCTCTTTGTGCCACATTCGCAAACACGCGAGCTGCCTCTCCCTCTGTCGCTCTCTCGCCATGTATCTAAACAGCTGTAGTTGTGGTAGTGACGCTAGTGATGGAAATACGCTAGAGTTGGGAGATGAGCGATTCTTGAGAACATTCGCCACACTGCCCTCCACCTAAGTCTGATCGTCCCGATCAGACACATTTCCCGATCCAAACGTTGCTAGCCTCTCCAGGTGAACCACCTTCATTTTGTTTCGTGGTCTTCCAACAGTTTGTATGCGGTAGACAACATCATTTATCCGCTTTATTACTTTATATGGGCCTTCCCAGTTACATTGCAGTTTTGGGGACAAACCTTTCTTTCGTTGTGGGTTGTATAACAGCACTAAATCTCCTTCTTTAAAACCTTCCGAGTTGATGGCTTTGTCGTATCTGGCTTTCATCTTATCACTCATGATCTTCGTCCGTTGTCTTACAAGATCGTGTATTTCTCTCATTTCTTCTTCCAAGATGCTAGTGGACTTCCTGGCATTTATTCCTTCATCAGCATTTATCCCAAACTTCAAGTCAGCTGGCAACCGCAGATCATTCCCAAAAATTACTTTTGCCGGAGTTTGACCCGTAGTTTCATGTACTGCCGAGCGATATGCCATCAGAAACAAGGAGGTGTGCGTATCCCAATCTTTCTGGAACTTATCCACTACTTTCCTCATGTGCTCTTCCAAGGTTCGATTGAAACGTTCCACCATGCCATCTGACTGAGGATGCAATGCAGTTGTTCGAGTTTTCCGAATACCCAATATCTTGCACATTTCTTGGAAGACGACTGATTCGAAATTCCTGCCTTGGTCAGAATGTAACTCCATCGGTACACCAAACCTCGCTATCCAATTGTTAGTGAACACCTCTGCAATGGTTTCTGCCTCTTGATTTGGAATCGGGTAAACTTCTGGCCATTTGCTGAAATAGTCCATAACAACTAATACGTACCTGTTCCCGAGTTTGCTAGTAGGAAATGGACCAGCTACATCCATGGCAATCCTCTCAAACGGTGCACCTGTGTTGTACTGCTTCATCTGTCCATGGCTTCTCGACTTCGGACCCTTTGCTTTGATGCACACCTCACAGTTGGCAATCCACTCCGCGATCGACTGCCGGCAACCAACCCAATAGAATCTCTGCTTGACTTTCTCCAACGTTTTCGTGACTCCGAGATGACCTCCACTTGGACCATTATGCAGCTCATTCAAAACATCGGAGATTTTCTTCCTTGGGACAACTACCAGCTTCCGACCACATTGACCATCTTCGCTTTCCCATACTCTATGTAAGCAACCGGATACCAATTTCAGACTGTTCCACTGTGCCCAATATGACTTGGCAACAGGACTCTCTGCTGACATCTCCTCTCTTGTTGGTCGTTCGTTTTGCTCGATTCCTTGCATCACACGTACCAGATCTGGGTCCTCTAGCTGATGCTTCCTTAGTTGATCCATGTTCCATTCGTCCGTAGATGTTATAGTCATCAGCCGCACATCTATAACATCTTCCTTGGCCTCAGCTTTCGAACAATGATTGCATTCTAGGTTACATGGTCGCCGGGACATTGCATCAGCATTTCCGTGGTTGCTGCCTTTGCGATGCTCTATGGAAAAGTCATAACTTTGTAGTCGCTCTATCCACCGTGCCAATTGACCTTCCGGATTACGGAACTGCAAAAGCCATTTCAACGCTGCATGGTCTGTCCTGACGTGGAATCGCTGTCCATAGAGATACTTGTGGAAATGTTTGATGCACTCCACCAATGCCAGTAGTTCTCTTCGTGTTACACAATAGTTCCTTTCGGGCTTTCCAATTGTGCGGCTATAGTACGCCACTACCTTCTCCTGCCCATCGACAATCTGTGACAAAACTCCTCCAATCGCATAACCACTTGCATCTGTATCCAGAATAAACGTTTAACCTGGGATTGGATACGCTAACATTGGGGCAGTGTACAGCCGTTCCTTTAAGGTTTGGAAAGCCACTTCATGTTCCTTCTTCCAATCAAATGACATATTCTTTCTGGTCAACTCATGAAGGCTACTGGCTACGCTGGCGAAATTCGGTACAAATCGACGATAAAACGTGCACAGTCCGAGGAAACTTCGTAGCTCATGTAAATTTTTCGGTCTTGGCCAATCCTTTACTGCTTCGATCTTCCATTTAGCAGTGCAAATTCCCTCCGTAGTAACCTTGTGACCTAAGTAACTTACTTCCTTCTTGAACAATGCACACTTTTTGGGACTTAATTTCAGACCGGCGCCAGCTATCCTTTGGAAAACTTCCTCCAAGTTCTTAAGGTGTTCCTCAAAGCCTTTTCCCAACACAATGATGTCATCCAGGTACACCAAACATGTTTTCCAATGCAGTCCTTTCAATATTTGATCCATGAGTCTCTCAAAAGTAGCTGGAGCGTTACATAGTCCAAAGGGCATTACCGTAAATTGCCACAGCCATTGCCATTGGAGAGGGAATGCTGAAGGCTGTCTTTTCCTTATCCTCATCTTTAACCTCCACTTGCCAATAGCCGCTTTTTAAGTCCAGTGTAGAGAACCATTTCGTACCAGATAGTGAATCCAGAGTATCGTCAATTCTTGGTAGTGGATAGCTGTCCTTTTTCGTTACGTCGTTCAGCTTCCGGTAATCCACACAGAACCGCATTTTTCCATCGTTTTTCTTCACTAGCACTACCGGTGAGCTCCATGGACTAGCTGATGGTTCGATCACGCCGCTGTCACTCATTTCTTGTATAATTTCTCCTACCACTTGGCGTTTGGCCAATGGAACACTTCGAGGAGCTTGGCGGATTGGTCTCGCGTCACCGGTATCAATGTGATGCTTCACTACATTGGTCCGTCCTGGTTTGGAGCCATCCTTGTCAAATATGGTAGAGTACTTTAGTAGAAGTTGGTTTGCCTTATTCTGGTGGTCTTCTTCGAGCTCTTGCGTCCACGCCGTGATATTATCTGATAGATTAATGTTGCTGGTAGAGACATTTCCCTGGAGCTGTTCACAGTTTATAATCACCTCCACCTCCTGACATTGTCCCAATATAGCTCCTTTGGAAAGCTTGATCGGCGATCGAAACTCATTTAGTACTCTTACCGGTATACGTCCATCTTGTTTTGTCATAGCCAGTGTTTTTCCTACTAGTATATCTGTCTTTGAAATGTTTGCTGCCTCGACAACCCACAATTTGTTTGTCCCATAATCTCCATCAATCCTTGCCCAAACGACTGCCTCCGACTTCGGTGGAATTTGTTGACTATCTTCCACGAGTACCCGCTTACTGATGTACTTGTTCTCGTAACCAAATTTCAGTGGCACATCCATGTTCTTATAGCTCATGGTCCTGTTTTGCATGTCGATCTTGATGCCTTGGTTGCTTAAGAAATCCACACCAACTATGATCTCATCAACAATATCTGCCACTATAAAATTGTGCAGTACGGTGACATTTCCAATTCCGATTTCACATGTTATTTCTCCTTGGACTTAAGTGTCCTCGCCAGTCGCCGTACGCAATTTTGCTCCATGTAATGGCCTCACTTCTTTGTTGACTAAATCAGATCGAATGATGGAATGGGATGCGCCCGTATCAATAGTCAGTAAGCGCTCTTTTCCGTCCACGAGTCCTCTAACAGTAACATTACTTGACTTCCTTCCGATCTGTGAGACAGAGATTATGGGGCATCCAATTGCGGGAGCCAGCCTACGCCCCTTGCGGCTGACTCTCTTTAGTTTAACGGTTGGTTGGATTGGGAGACTTGCTCATCTCCTTCAGCCTTGCGCTTACGTCCACTTGCATTACTGGAATTATTGGAGCTAGATCCAGATCCACAATAACGTGCAATATGACCAGATTTTCCGCACTTGAAGCATTTAATGGCCGCTTCATTTTTCTGTTGCTTTCCGTTTATTGCTTCTAGGATTGCGTCCACCCATTCTGGTCGCTCTACTTCCACACGATGAGCTTTTTACGCTGGTTTGGACAAAAGTGATGCTGTTTCTTGAGTTAGAGCATGTGATACCGTCTCCGCAAATGATCTCTTTGGATTTGCATAGGTGGCCCGCTTCGTCTCCACGTCACGTATTCCATTTATGAAACTTTGGATTTTCACCCTCTCGATGTATTTCACTGGTGCGTCTGCGTTTGCTAGATGAGCCAACCTCTCGATGTCCGATGCAAACTCCTGTAATGTTTCGTTAGCCTTCTGGAAGCGATTCTGTAGCTCTATTTGATGTATCTGCCTTCTATGCTCGCTGCCGTAACGTCTTTCAACGGCTCCCATCAACGCTTCATAGTTGTTTCTTTCAGCGTCCGGAATAGTCTGTAAGATTTCGGCTGCAGGTCCTTTCAATGCCACAAATAAAGCAGCGACTTTGTCCTCAGCGCCCCAGTTGTTCACAGCTGCTGTCTTCTCAAATTGTAGCTTAAATACCTGGAAAGGAACAGAACCGTCAAAGGATGGGGTTTTTACCTTGGGTGTGCTTGTTGAAACAGATGGACGATTCAGCTGCAACTCTTGGATACGTCCTCTCAGCGCATTGACTTCAGCGTCCATTTTATCTTGGAGCTCTGCAATCTTTGCATCTTGTGCTTCCAACTGCGAAGTGATAAATGACCGCTGTTCCTCCATTTGAGCGGAGATCTGTGATGACACCTGTTCCAGTCTAGATGTCATGCAAGTTTTCTGTTCTTCCAACTGAGAGGCCATGTGTGTCTTCTGTTCCTCCAACTTTGATGCCATGCGTGTCTCTTGTTGTTCCAACGCAGATGTCATGTGTGTCTTCTGTTCCTCCAACTGAGATGCCATGTGTGTCTTCTGTTCTTCCAACTGAGATGACATGCTTGATGTTATGTTGTTTGACATCTGAGCCAAGGCAGCCAATAAAGAGTTTGTGTCCACATTTACCACTGAATCCGTAGAGTCATTTTGCTCTTCTATTTTCGTCGCTCCCTCTTCCGAAAGTTGAAAAACATGATTGTCAACGTTGATTCCTTCCGCTTCCATAGCCTCGCGTAGACGTGATTGTAGCTCTGGCTTATTGCCTGTTGTTACCAATCCACGTTTCTCCAACTCGTTTTTGAGTTGCTGGATCTTCAATTCATTAAACTTTGCCATATCCTTGCAATGTCTTTGTTACCTTTACAATGTCCTTGTTATCCTTGCAATATCCTTGTTGACTTTACAATATCCTTGTTATCCTGTATTTATTTAACAATACCGCTTCTGACACCAATTGTGACGAATTCGATGATTCCTTGATTATTTTCCCTGAGTTCGATCACTGTACGTTAAATAAAACACTCCGATTCTGTTTAATAAGTAGTACGCTTTATTCAGTACTAAAAACCGTAGTACAATATCGCGGGTTAATTTACTGTTCAGTACTTCACTGTACAACACTTCAAAATAAACTGATTGATTTGCGTTGTCTTTGCGCGGTTTATATACCCTAGCAGACAGCAGCTTCACAACCTAGAAATGTCTACACCTTTCTGGTTTATTCGTGCAACAGTGTTCTCGAAGCGTTTATCTATCGTCATCTCCTCTTTGTGCCACATTCGCAAACACGCGAGCTGCCTCTGCCTCTGTCGCTCTCTCGCCATGTATCTAAACAGCTGTAGTTGTGGTAGTGACGCTAGTGATGGAAATACGCTAGAGTTGGGAGATGAGCGATTCTTGAGAACATTCGCCACAATAATAAACATGAGCCAGCCAACTCAATTGAGCGTAGATAAAAACAGTGTTTACAAAAACAAAATCTGGTATTCAGAGAAGCAAATGTTTGCTGAGACAGGATTATTTGAAAAAAAAAAAGCACAAAGCCCTTCGTGGCTAGACTTAGTAAAATATTTAAAATAAAAAGGAAAGTTGATAAAACTAAAAAAAGCAAAATAAGAAATAGAAAAGTAATTGAAAGTAAAAAAAGAAATTTGTTGGAAATGAAAGGAAAGGAACGAATATAAAGTAAATAAAAATAAAACAAAATGAAATAAATAAAAGTATAAAATAAAGGAAAGAATGGGAAAGGAAAGGAATGGATAAAAGGAAAATAAAAGTAAGATAAAGTAGGGAACGGAAAATATGAGAGACAAATCAAAGGCAAATAAAGGTAGGGAAAGGAAAGGAATGGAAAAGAAAAAAGGAAGGGAAGAAAGGAAATGTAATGTAGGTAAAGGAGTGAAAAAGAGAGGCAAATAGAGAAAGACAAAGAAAGGAAACAAGAGAAAAAGAAAGGAAAGAAAAGGTAGCGATGAGGAAGGTACGGAAAATAAATGAAATTAAAAAGAATGAAAAATAAAAGAAAGAAAGTTAATGAAAAGCTAAAAAAAATAAGTAAAGGAAACGAATGGAAAAGAAAGAAAACTAAAGGAGTTACGGAAAGGAAAAAGAGAAAGTAAGGAAACGGTAGGAAAGGAAAGGTAGGAAAAGGAAAGATAAGGGAAGGAAAGGTAAGGAAAAAAGTGAAAGAAAATAAAGGTAAGAAAAAAATAAAAGAAGAGAAATGAAATGAAAAAAAAAAATGAATATAATGAGAGGAAACTAAGGGGAACGAAACTAAACCAAAGGAAACGAAAGAAAAAGAAAATAAAAGAAAAAATAATGTAATGGAAATGGAAAGAAAGGTTTGGTAAGAGGATAAAAGAAACGAAAAGAAAGGAAAATAAATAAAAGAACAGAAAAGAGAGAAAGAAAGAATGGAAATAAAATGAAATGAAAGAAGAGGTTTGAAATATGTGGTAGGTCAAAGTCAAGTGAGTGTATTATTATGAAATGTCACCAACCGCCAAAGGTCATGTTATCCTCTTCTAGTTAGAACTGTTACAGTTTCAAATGTTAAATGCATGACAATTTCTTTATCAGCTTTTTGTATTTTAGTTGCTGGATTGGTAGTTGGGGGAAGTTTTTGGTAGCATTTTATCTTGATATGTTGTTGCAAATATTTGCTTTGCCTTTTGTCTTATGTTGTGCACAAAACATATTACAATATGTTAGTTATGCACGGAATCGAGCCCGGTTCATTAGCTCACAGGGCCCGTTCTCACGATAAATTAAAATGGATCTAAAGAAAACTAAAGCAGACCATAGGCCATGTTACAAAATACCAAAAAAGAAACTGCTCTTCGGAACATTACCAAGCAATTTTGAGAATAGTCCAGGCGAGGAAGACACAAAATCGACCCAATAGGGAAGTGGCATGGACCAGAGTTTTTTTTTTTTTTTTAATTATCTTGTCTTTAAGTTTTCTTTGCTAGCAGCGTTCACGAAAATTTGCTTGGAATATCTAGGTTGTAGAAGCTTTACACTGAGGTAAAACTGTATGAAAAACTCTCTCTCGGAGTCGGTTCTATTACACGGATTCTCGTATACGACACATCTCCTTATGACATTAATCGGAACCGCTCATCAATAGACATACATATGTATGTATTAGGGTTGTAATCCTGAGATCCCGTGCTTGATTAGGTACCGAACTCGTTTGTGAATATTACCCAAATTTTTTAATTGCTGTTCAATATTTTTGTTTACTTCTTGATTGCAGTGATGCCATGCGTAGGGAAAATAGGCTACATGTAGGGAAATTTAGCCTTATTTTTGAGATGTAGGGGGAAAAGGACAAGGCTTCGGTGAAACTCGGCAGGGAATTCTTTTACATAGATGAACACACTCGCTTGCCAGCATTGAAATTTGGCTGGCACTGTGTGTTTTAACATACTCCCTTTATGGGATGTTTTGACCAATTTCGAGTTCAGATTTTTTTTATCCTGAGAAGCCTTGAGAATCACCTGCAGCTGATTTTTCTTGTCCAAACTTTACTTTGGCAAATTAGGAAAACCTGAACTGTTTATTTAATACATTTGAAATCAAGATAGTGTTATGTGTTCGTTTTATCGATAGCACCTGCATATAGAGCAGGTACACCTAGCAAGGGTAAATTTTTTTGTTGAAACAAAATCACCATTAGAGAGCTTAGGTATCAAGATCTTATAAAACCCTAACTAAAAAAAAAAAAAACTAATGGCGGCGATATACCAACGTTATCATAACCGCTAACGAGATTTTTGCCGAGCTTTTCTTTCCAACTTGTAGTGTTTTGTTTTTTTTGAGTTCTTCCTACAAGTTGGCGGGACCTACAGTTTTTTTCCGACTCCGAACGGCACTTGCAAAGTAAATGAGTTTTTGTTCAGAAGCTTCTCATGGCAGAAATACACCCGGAGAGTTTGCCAAACTACTGTCGAGGGGCGACCCCGGTTAGAAAAATTCTTTTTCTAAATAATTTTTGATGTTACTTTTGCCGGGCATTGATCCGCCACGACTTGGTGTGGAAGGCCGAACACTTAACCGACGAATTTTTATGTAACTTTTTTCAGAGTTTTTTGAAGTTTTTCGGAGAATGCATATTTGTAGCCCGTTAAATTGTAAGTCTTAAGTACCTTAAACATTTCTTTAAATTGCTAGAATTTTTTAAAATTACCCTCTTATTCATAATTGGCGGCCGCCGTGGTGTAGCGGTTAAGTGTTCGGCCTTCTACACCAAGTCGTGTCGGTTCGATGCCCGGCAAAAGTAACATCCAAAATTATTTAGAAAAAGAATTTTTCTAAACGGGGTCGCCCCTCGGCAGTAGTGTGGCAAACTCTCCGGGTGTATTTCTGCCATGAGAAGCTTCTCAGCAAAAAATTCATTTGCTTTGCAAGTGCCGTTCGGAGTCGGCAAAAAACTGTAGGTCCCGCCAACTTGTAGGAAAAACTCAAAGGCAACACACCACAAGTTGGAAAGAGAAGCTCGGCTAAAAATCTCGTTAGAGGTTATGATGACCTGTTGGTATATCGCCGCCATTAGTTTTTTTTTTTTTTTTTTTTTTTTTTTTCTTATTCATAAAAAATATAAAAAGTTTATTAAGCTCTTATTAAAATGCTTTTTAAAAAGCTGTATAAACCAATTTTATTTTTTATAAATATCTGGGTTAATTTGTAAAATTGTTTTTTATTTTATTTTTATGTATAATAAAATATGTAGGGAAAAGTAGGGATTTTTTCGAGACCCCGTAGGGAATTTTGAAAAAGTTGCCTAGCAACACTGATTTATTGTTTAGCATAATACTTTCTAGAAAGCAACAAGAAACTGTGCATCAACAATCGAAATTTTTCTATTTATTCATTCAATATTCCGGTTTGTTTATTTTAATGTAATGTAGTTTGGAAATTTGTTTTGAAAAATTGTTCTTATAGAGATGATCCTTTTTAAAAATTGAAAAAGAAAACCATTCCAAAATTTTTTTTTTTTTTTAATTTAACGGTTTTCAAACTTTGGGCCTCATTCTCTATAACGATAGGTCTTTTGACGTCCCGTCTAGCAGTCACATCCTAGTTGAAATCCAAATTTTTTATGTCAACCAGCCAAAGAGAATTTTCGCAGAATTTTGAAATAAAATAAAAACTTTAAGAAACTTAACTGATTCTTATAAGTTCTTGCATAAATTACATATGGCAGCACTTTAATTTGACAAATATGTAGTTTCGAATTCTAATTAAAATGTGACTGCTACACGAAACGTCAATAGACCCATCGTTCGTGTGGCTTATCGTTCGCATAGAGAATGAGGCCGTTCGATTAATGTTAGAGAAAAGCGAATACCTCAATTCCGGGGTAGTAAAATGCAAAAAATTTACATCCGTAGTATGTATGCAGCATCGTTGTTCTTGTTCGTAATTCATGCATCCGATTTTTTAGTTGCGAACAAATCGTTTCGTTGTTGTTTGTTGCTGTGATGGCTTTGATGATGCTGGTGCTGACGTTGTTAGTACATTTGTAAACTAGATTGTTGATATAAAAGATTTAAGCATTTTACAAGGCAGGCATAGGCCAGCGATTGGTAGAGCTGTCAAAACAAGTGTTTATGAAGTACGTGAATGATTTGTTCGATTTGCTGAGCCTAAAATATCGAGAAGGATTACGAATAGAACCGCGTATTAGGTATCCTTCTTACAGGGTTTCCTTGATTTTTTATACCTTTCATGAAGATGAAATGGTATTATAACTTTGGTCCGATATTTGTAAGTATGAGAAGAGGAAGAGATGGACCCATCAATAAGTATACCGAAATGATTAGGATGACGAGATGAGTTGATTTAGCCATGTCCGTCTGTCTGTTTGAACGCAAACTAGTCCCTCAGTTTTTGAGATATTTCGCTGAAATTTGATATGCGGCCACCATTTTCTAATATAGAAATCATTTGTCGGAACCAGCAAGATCGGACCGATATTACATACAGCTCCCATACAATCGATTGTTCCGATAAACGGATTTTGGGCTATAACTCCTGTGAAATTTTGTAGTTATTGCTTTTTTAGAATGTGAAATGTCGATTTGAAAAATCATGGAGATTGGACCAAAATAACTCATCGCCCCCATATAATCGATAGTTCCGATAATTTCGGTATAACCTAAAGTTAAATTCACACAGGCTGTACTGGGGATCGAACAGTGAAAATCGTGACGCTTATTCATGAAAGGTATATAGCCCTCGGCACAGCCGAAGACAGCTTTCCTTACTTGTTTTTTGTAATTTTTCATGTTTGCAAATACATTTTTTGTTTCAGATAACAAAAATACTGAGCTGCGATTGCAAGTTGACATCAAACGAGTTACATATGTATGCAGTAGTCAATACGTCTTTTAGTCCAATTCTATAGTATTTTTCCTTGTTTATTTTGACGCTGCTTTAAATAATTTAACTAAACACTACAAAGTTAAAGTTGAAAAAATGCTACGCAAAAATTTCGTTTTTTTCAAAAATTATATTGACTTAATTTTTCAGAAAGGTGAAAAAAATTACTGTAAAAATTACAGATCTTAATATTAAATCCTAGAGGTCTATCATGCTAGTTTAAATTTTACAGCCTTACATCATAACTCATTTTACAGCCAATCATATTTGCTATAAAAACGACTAACCACTGTTGTAAAACACCACATCTTTGTGATTTTGTACGAAAACATAGAAATTTCTTGTCTAAATGAAGAACAAGTCAGTTCAATTGAAAATATATTAAAACAAATATAAACCAGTGTTGAAGACATGGATGAGGATCTTATTGAATTCGATTAAAATTGTTAAATTACATACTTACCTTGTTAAATTGATAGTGAAAATTTGAATTTTATACTTACCTTGTACATACTTACTTTTTGAATTTACACTTAAATTTGAAGTCTACATATACCTATACTTACCTTTACCTTTGAATACTTACCTTCTATTATACTTACCATTTACATCCATACTCACCCTATATTAAACTTACCTTTGAATTCGACTCATCCTAATGTAAAATTAAATTGGAAAACTACCGCTTCTGTATATTTACATACTTACCTTTTTTACTTACCCTTTTTTTTATATATATGTACATATGTATGCTCACGGCACAGCTTAGCGGGCGGTCATCGATGGCCGCTTAGTTAGTTGTCGTTGAGCGCGCGGTTCGTTAATTACCTTCTCAAAATACTTAAAAATTATTAAAAGTAAAGTTTATCTAAATTCAAAAATAAAATTGTGAACTAAGAGTAAAAAAAAAAGGACTAGTGTAAATAAGTTTGAAAAAATTATGAAAATATACTAAATTGAAAATTAAATGATTAAAACTTAAAACTAAAAACGAAAGCGAGTTTTCATTTAGAAAGCAAGAAGTGCATTAGTGCAGCCAGTGGTGAGTGCCCCTAAATACCCCTTAGAGTGAAATCTAAACATGGCCCTCTCGGTGCCAAAGTGAACCTGAGCCTATGAGTTTTGAAAAAAAAAAAGATAAATAAATTGTGCAAAAGTGCAAAAAAGCCACACTAGGGTGCTCCTAAAAAGAAAAAAAAAATTTCGAAAAAAAAACAACTAAAATCAATTAAAACTGGCAATTGTGCTAAATAAATAAAAATAGTGGTGAACAGTGGAACAGGAACAGTGGAACCTGAAAAGAAAAAAAGGGTTAAAAATATTGAGAAAAAAAAACCTAAAAAGAAAGGTGGAAAACAAAAAAACCTGAAAATAAAAAATATATATAAATTTAAACAAAACAATACTAGTACGCTGGGTATATATAAAAAAAAAAAGAGCGATACCTATATGAATTTATAAAAAAGTGGGTGCTGCAAAAAGCCTGAAAAAGAAAAAAACGAAGAAAAACCTGAAAAGAAAATAAAAATAAAGTTATTATCTATATATATAAAAATGAAATGGTGTATAATTGTAACGCTAAAACTCGAAAACGGCTGAACCAAATGAAATACTTCCTTTGGGGGATTTGTTTGTTATTACCACGAGCAGGTCATGTCTTAAAATCAGAACAAAATATTAAGGGGGCGTGGCACCTCCCATACAAACTGAATTTTTCAAGTTGAATATCTTCAAAAGTGTTTAAGGTAGGAACATGAAAATTGGTACAGAGCTACAGGATAACAGCACCACTCTCACCTATAAAACTGGGGGTTACCCAATAAGGGGGCGTGGTACCTCCCATACAAACTAAATTTTTTAAGCAGAATATCTGTGAAAGGGTTCAAGGTAGGGACCTGAAAATTGGTATAGACCTATATGGTATCAAAAGCCTTCTTACACATAAAAGAAGGGGCAATCGGAAAAGGGGGCGTGGCACCTCCCATACAAACTGAATTTTTCAAGGTGAATATCTTCAAAAGTGTTTAAGGTAGGAACATGAAAATTGGTATAGAGCTATAGGATAACAACACCATTTTCACCCATAAAACTTGGGGTTATCGAAAAAGGGGGCGTGGTACCTCCCATACAATCTATATATATAAAAATGAAATGGTGTTCAGTCGTTACGCTAAAACTCGAAAACGGCTGAACCAAATCATATACTTCCTTTAGGGGGTTTGTTTGTTATTACCACGCGCAGGTCATGTTATAAAATCAGAACAAAATATTAGGGGGCGTGGCACCTCCCATACAAATATTTTTCTTCAAGGTGAATATCTCTAAATGGGTTTAAGGTAGGGACCTGGAAATCGGTACAGACCTATAGGATAACAACACCATTCTCACCCATAAAACTGGGGGTTAACCAAAAAGGGGGCGTGGCACCTCCCATACGAATGAAATACTTCATAGTCGATATCTCTGGAAGTATTCATGTTAGACCACTGAAATTTGGTAAGGGATTATATGAGATCGACCCCTACCACCTCTAAAAAAGCTGGGAATAACGAAAACGGGGGCGTGGCACCTCCCATACAAATGAAATATTTCATAGTCGATATCTCTGGAAGTCTTCATTGAAATTTGGTAAGGGGTTATATGAGATCGATCCCTACCACCTCCAAAAAACTGGGGATAACGAAAAAGGGGGCGTGGCACATCTCATACGAATGAAATACTTCATAGTCATATCTCTGAAAGTACTTATGTTAGACCACTGAAACGTGGTTAGAGGTTAGACGAGGTCGATCCCTACTACCTCCAAAAAAACTAGGGTAACGAAAAAGGGGGCGTGGCACCTCCCATACGAATGAAATACTTCATAGTCCATATCTCGGGAAGTGTTTAGGTTAGACCACTGAAATTTCTTGAGGAGTTAAATAAGATTAATCCCATCATCTCCAAAAAAACTGGAGATAAAGAAAAAGGGGCGTGGCACCTCCCATACGAAGGAAACATTTCATAGCCCATCTGCAAGTATTTATGTTAGACCACTGAAATTTGGTGAGGGTTTATATGTGATCGATCCCTAATACCTCCCAAAAAACTCGAGTTAACGATAAAGGGGGCGTGGCACCTCCCATACGAATAAAATACTTCATAGTCCATATCTCTAGAAGTATTTAGGTTAGACCACTGAAATTTTGTGAGGAGTTATATAAGATCAATCCCGGACACCTCCAAAAAAAACTGGGGATAAGGAAAAAGGGGGCGTGGTTTCTCCTATATGAAGGAAACATTTCATAGCCCATATCTGTGCAAGTATTTATGTTAGACCACTGAAATTTGGTGAGGGTTTATATGTGATCGATCCCTAATACCTCCCAAAAAACTCGAGTTAACGATAAAGGGGGCGTGGCACCTCCCATACGAATAAAATACTTCATAGTCCATATCTCTAGAAGTATTTAGGTTAGACCACTGAAATTTTGTGAGGAGTTATATAAGATCAATCCCGGACAACTCCAAAAAAAAACTGGGGATAAGGAAAAAGGGGGCGTGGTTTCTCCTATATGAAGGAGATAGGGATATGGTTTAAAATAGATATAGGGATTGGGTTAGTGAAACAGACAGGGAAATAAATTTGTGGCAGGACAACGTCTGCCGGGTCAGCTAGTTACAAAATATATATGTAATTAATTTTTTGAGAAAAGTTATCCGAAAACCAGCAAAAGCGGTTGTTACACCAGGGTGCCCAAAAACCTGAAAAGGAAAAAATTAAACAGTATAAAAAAAAAAATCATTAAAATTTTAAAACACAAAATATAACATATATGTAATAATAAATTGGAGTGTTGGTGAAAACCTGCAAAGAAAAAGAAAAACAATTAAATAACTAGGAAAAAATTATAACAAACAAAATTATTTTGGAAAAGTGGGAAGGTACAGTCCACAGCAGCAGGAACAAGAGCAGCAGCAAAAAACCAACAGCCGTTACCAGAAACCCCCGTTGTCGAGAAAAGCAACAAACGCCCCATAGAACAAACAAAAAGGTAGTCAGTTACCAGGACAAAGTAAGTTCCATTTAAAAAATTTGTATTCCTTCATATACATACATATTTATGTAACTTAGCGGATATTTAAAGCAGTAGATGAGAAACCTCTCGTGTGCTCGATCTATGCTGTCATAAAAAACTCAGATTTATATACACAATCCCTCTAATCCGCTAAGCCATATAAATCAAATTTCATATTTATATACATACATACATCCCCAAAAACTTCATATTTATATATAGTATATACATATACCGCTACTTTCCACCTTACCCATTTACCACATACGACAGCCTATTAGTTCACAAACCTCGCAGCCACATAAGAACCCCGCTATAACACGACAACAAAAGCTCCATCGCACTGCACCCAGCGCCAAATATTGCTTCCTCTCTTCCCACTCATTCTCTTACCCATTTTCTTTAGTTGAGTAACTAGCCATTAGCAACAGTTGCATTTTGCATATATCGGTTTACTTGTACTCGGATGCGCTGAGACAGGTACATAACAAGAAGTACAGCTGCTGGCAAAAGCTACAGTGGGCCGCAGCTTATAAAAACGGTCTCAAAAATACAGTGGGAAAAAACACACAAAAACCGAAGCAAATTATTTATTTAAATTCAAATAAATAAAAACCCGAATAGTTCACCCAAATATAAATATTTATTAATATTATTATTAAATCTTGTGTACTCCTTATACACGTTCCCCTTAAATATTTTGTGTACCTCTTATACACTTTTTCAAAAATATTTCTGTGTACTCCTCTATACACATTTAGAAAATATTCCTGTGTACTCCTAAGACACATATATTTTTTTTCTCTCTCTCCTGTAAAAGACCCCAAAACAAATGGCTGAAGATAAAGTTGATAAAAATACAAATCTCCAACCACCCCAACAAGGACCTAGAACACGGTCGAAATCTCAAGCGGAAGAGGAAGAATTGGCGCAGATTTTGAAGAAATCCCTGTTCGAGTTAACAAAACTCGAAAAATTCTGCGAAAAATGGTGGAACATCGATGAGACAACCCACACAAGACCCAGTCTGCAGACATATTTGGAGGAACTCAACAGGCATATAGCAGCAGTAGAACGGTCATACGAAGCAGCTCACCTGAATCTCACGGATGAACGGTCCCTCACAACCCTGACCGAAAGATATGACAAGGCAATGGAGGACAACATGCTCACAAGGGCCCGAATGAACGAACAGCTCGCGATACTGGAACCAAGTCCGATGATACAAATTCAACAAACGGCAGTAGCAGCACCGGCAACCTCCGAACCCTACCTCAAAGTCCCCGCATGTGACACGGAAGTATTCCACGGAGTATACGATACTTGGCCATCCTTCAGAGATATGTTCACGGCAGTGTACATAAATCACCCCAAACTTTGTCAAGTGCAAAAATTATATCACTTAAGACAAAAAACCCGTGGAAAAGCGCATCTCATTATACAAAAATACCCTCTTAATGACCAAAATTTTTAACTAGCTTGGGGGGCCCTTAAGTCTAGATACGAGAACCGTAGAATTCTCGTAGACAATCAACTCAAAACCCTTTTTACTCTTCAGCCTATATTCTATGAAAGTGGGGAAAGAATTCAAGAAGTTCAGACTACAATAAATAACTGTCTCTCAACCCTAAATTCCAACAACGTACCCACTAGCAATTGGGACCCTATCCTCATATACTTATGTTCATCTAAGCTTCCCGATGAAACCCTAGCCCTATGGGAACAATCTCTTGAGTCTAGGAAAGAATTACCCTTATGGTCGGAAATGGACAAATTCCTCACGGCCAGATATGAAGTTGTAGAACGGCTCGGTACTTATAGACCGAGCAAACCTCGGACCTCAAACTCGAGCTTCAATAACCGAGCGTCAACACCCCATAATAATAGTTTCAGAAACAAGTCCCTCTCGTATCATAGCGAGCAAGCGCGACAGGTATCCTGCAAGTTATGCAATTCCAACCATTCGATGATGAATTGCGTCAAATTCAAGCAATTATCGGTGGCAGAACGGAATAAATTTGTAACTGACAATAAATATTGTAAGAATTGTTTGGCCTTTTCCCATCTAGAGTCTGAATGTGCTAGCAATTTCAAATGCGTATATTGCCAAAAGCGGCACCACTCCCTGCTACACTACCAAACACCTCGGCCAACTAACCCCAACACTTCTCGACAACCTCCAAAAAGAAATCCCTTCAAGGACCCGCCTCAATATACCAATGTCTATGAAAAACCTTCTACCTCTAAACAGGCAATGCAGTCGCAAGACTCGCGGACTGAAGCCTCTTCCTCGAATCAAACCACAGTTCTTTCGCACTTCTCTGCCAATAAAGAAAGAACATTGTTGTCCACAGCGATAGTTCCGGTTCTCCATAGAGGAGAAATCTTCAAAATCCGGGCGTTGGTAGACCAGGGTTCCCAGAAATCGTTCGTTTCCTCCAAAATCCAAAAATTACTCGGTTTACCCACAAATAAAATAAGTTACCAAATACTAGGTATGGGCGGACGAGTTGTGCAAAATTCCAACAAAATCTGTTCTCTAACAATTTGTTCCTCGGATTCAAAGACCCAAATCCGGACCCAAGCGATAGTTCTTCCGCAATTAACCCACTTCCTGCCCTCTTCTAAAGTAGCAATAGAGGATCTTACAAAATTTTCATCGCTTACATTAGCGGACCCCAACTTCTTTGCTCCAGGTAGAATTGATATGGTGATTGGTAGTGACATACTCCCACAAATTCTCCTTCAAGGTCTCGAAACCAACATCGCTGGTAGCCTCATAGCTCAAAACACTATATTCGGATGGATATTAAGTGGCCCAATAACTGAGCAAATTTCGTCCTTTTCTACCAACATACTTGAAAAGTCTGATGACTCCCTTAATGAACTCCTTAAAAATTTCTGGGAGCAAGAAGAGGTTCATTCCACCACGCCCCTGACAGATGAAGACACGTTTTGCGAAGAGCTTTACAAAAAGACCACCAGTAGACAAGCAGATGGTCGCTATATGGTTAAACTCCCGTTCAAGCAAAATTTTCCTGAAAAAATAGCCCTCGGCCACTCACGACCCGCTGCTCAGCAACAATACATAAGTATAGAACGCAGCCTAGAAAAGAAACCAGAACTCAAAGAAAAGTATTACGAAGTTCTGGAGGAATATTTAACCATGAATCACATGGAGCCCACTTCCCCCCTTGAAATTATTAAGGAAGGAAAATATTATTATGATGTCAGCTCGACAAAAACACTCGGTATAAAATGGAATGCTCTTAATGACTCCTTTTCTTATTCCTATGATCCTCTACCAGCCGCTAATTCAACCACAAAACGACAAATATTGTCGGCAATAGCGAAATTGTTTGACCCGGCAGGATGGCTAGTGCCAATAATGATTTTAGCTAAAGCTCTCCTCCAACAACTGTGGTTAGAAGGGACCGACTGGGACGAACACGTCAAACCCCTTTCCTTCCATAAATGGAACGTCTTTAGGGAGAATCTTTCTGCTATAAGCAACATAAAAATCCCTCGATGGGTCGACTTCTCTCCTGATAAACCTTTCCAAATGCACGGATTCTCCGATGCCTCAGAAAAAGCCTTCTGCGCTTGCGTGTATCTTAGAGTACAGTCCACTGACAACACTTATACAACCCATCTGTTAGTTGCAAAAAGCAAAGTAGCCCCTTTAAAGACAGTCAGCCTTCCTCGTCTAGAGCTGTGCGGAGCAGTACTACTCTCCAAACTAGTTAAACAGATATGCTCTCATTTAAATTTGCCGTCGCACGAGCTGTTCCTCTGGTCAGACTCCTCAATCGTGCTAGCATGGTTAGAAAAACCACCCCACACATGGAAGACTTACGTAGCGAATCGGACCTCCGAAATTCTGAAAAATGTTATCAACGCTACGTGGCGTCATGTGTCAAGTAGGGACAACCCCGCAGATCTTGGTACCCGTGGATGTAAACCCCAAGACTTAGCGGAATCTTCGCTGTTGTGGAAAGGCCCCGAGTGGCTATCTCTATCTCCCACATCATGGCCCAAAACAGCACCTCCAATCAGCAGTCCACCAGAAGAAAAGCGAATTGAAGCATTCCATACGGTGGATATCCTGGATCCATTGGAACGTTTCTCCTCCTTCGCCAGAGCCCTTCGTGTAATTGCATATGTGTATCGTTTCATCCACAAAGCGAAGAAACGGCAAATCCGTTCAACCCCTTCTCTCTCCACAGAAGAGATTAACTATGCAAAGGAACGCCTTATCATCGTAACCCAACAAATGTACTATGCGGACACAATATCATTATTAAAGGCCTCTAAGCCGATAAGCCAGAAGAGTCCGCTCCTGTCATTAAACCCGATGTTAGACAAGAAGGAAATATTGCGCGTGAATGGGCGCCTCAGTTATGCTGCACTCAGCTATAATGAACGCCATCCGATCATCATTCCCGAAGCCTCAAAGTTTTGTACCCTCTTCCTCGATTTTACTCATAATCGTATGTTCCATGCTGAAAAGCAGCTCATGCTTCGGATGGTCCAGCAAGAATATTATATTCCGCGCTTGAAACAAAGGATAAAGTCATGCATTTTCCACTGCAAGACGTGCACGATCCACAAGCAGAAGATGAATTCCCAGATTATGGCCGCACTGCCAGCTGAAAGGTCAACGTATACGGTCCCGTTCCACACAACAGGAGTCGATTTTGCTGGCCCATTCCTCGTCAAAACCTCTACTCTACGACGAGCCTCCTACTCCAAAGCCTATGTCTGCGTCTTTGTTTGTTTTTCAACGAAAGCCATACATCTTGAAGTCTGTTCCAGCTTGACCACCGAAGCGTTTAGGGCAGCCTTTGCGCGGTTTGTTGGCCGCCGCGGAATGCCACACAAAATCATGTCCGACAACGGCAAGAACTTTGTCGGCGCACATAGAGCGATGCAGAAAGAAATCCCACTTTTCCTCCAAGAAGCAGGTAAAGACATTGCCGAAAAATATGCTCCTCAAGGCCTTTCTTGGCAATTCATACCACCCTATGCTCCTCACATGGGTGGTCTCTGGGAAGCAGCAGTTAAAAGTTTTAAAACCCATTTAACAAAAGTAGCCGGCAATCAAAAGTTCTCCTTTGAAGAGTTCACGACCCTCATTGTTCGTATTGAAGGAGTCCTCAACTCCAGGCCTATTTCTCCCATGTCTGAGGACCCTACGGACCTACTCGCATTAACACCAGGACATTTTCTACGTGGTGCCCCCCTAATGTCCCTGCCGGAACCAAATGCAGAAAATCTAAATCCGACTCGAAAATGGCAGTTACTTAAAGTCTTACACCATCAATTCAGCAACCGCTGGAAGAACGAGTATCTTCAACAACTGCATAAACGACAAAAATGGAAAACACCTCAGACGAACCTGAAAGAAGGCGATCTAGTCGTGGTTAAAGATGATCTGTTGCCACCCAATGAGTGGCGCCTCGGACGCATTTCAAAACTTCATGCAGGTCCCGATGGAAATGTTCGCGTCCTCGATATTCATACTCAAAATGGAGTAATAACGCGGAACATCACCAAAATCTGTTTATTGACCCCCTCCTAATTCTCTTGCATTTCTCTTCCCAGTCAGAATTATTTTATCCTCATATCAACCTCAATTTACCATAATGCTGATTTCTTTGTCTTTTTGCTCTCTCTAACATTCTTTCTCCACAGATAATCATGGAACTGGGAAAATGCCGCCTATGTTGCCGCCAGCACGCTTTGCGCCAATGCCACGCGTTTCTAATAATGACTCCGGCAGAGCGATATGAGTCCGCACGCGCCCATCGCTACTGCGTCAACTGCTTGGCAACGTCACATACCACAGGCGAGTGCAATTCCGCCGGCAGCTGCCGGCACTGCGGCCGAGCGCATCATACGTTGTTGCACCGTCCGTCTGCTCCAACATCGACACGCAACCGACATTTGACGCCTCCGCCACCCGTACGTCAGAGGCGTGACAAACAACGTAGAACGCGACATCGTGTAATTGAACGGCCAGCTCGTTTGCAGAGCCGTAGTGGTCAACGTAATCTACGGAATTTGGTTAACAAAGCTAAGGCTACGCTGCAAAAACTGCAACAGCTGTTGAATGCATCAACTCCGCAGGCCGGCCGCCATGTTGAAGACATGGATGAGGATCTTATTGAATTCGATTAAAATTGTTAAATTACATACTTACCTTGTTAAATTGATAGTTAAAATTTGAATTTTATACTTACCTTGTACATACTTACTTTTTGAATTTACACTTAAATTTGAAGTCTACATATACCTATACTTACCTTTACCTTTGAATACTTACCTTCTATTATACTTACCATTTACATCCATACTCACCCTATATTAAACTTACCTTTGAATTCGACTCATCCTAATGTAAAATTAAATTGGAAAACTACCGCTTCTGTATATTTACATACTTACCTTTTTTACTTACCCTTTTTTTTATATACATGTACATATGTATGCTCACGGCACAGAGTAGCGGGCGGTCATCGATGGCCGCTTAGTTAGTTGTCGTTGAGCGCGCGGTTCGTTAACTACCTTCTCAAAATACTTAAAAATTATTAAAAGTAAAGTTTATCTAAATTCAAAAATAAAATTGTGAACTAAGAGTAAAAAAAAAAGGACTAGTGTAAATAAGTTTGAAAAAATTATGAAAATATACTAAATTGAAAATTAAATGATTAAAACTTAAAACTAAAAACGAAAGCGAGTTTTCATTTAGAAAGCAAGAAGTGCATTAGTGCAGCCAGTGGTGAGTGCCCCTAAATACCCCTTAGAGTGAAATCTAAACAACCAGCAAAAATATACTTGTTGTTTTGATAATAAAAACACTTCCCGAAGGTTCTGGATATGAACCCGATACTCCCTTGCGGCACTGCCCGACTGTCGTGGTAGCGATTTGGTATGGCCAGTGGAATCTTCTAGGTCACGTCATCCCTCCATCCGCAAGGAAAGTTAAAAGGGGTAATGAGAGGTGCGAGGCATCATATCAACCATCGGGTAGCACGCCATTGCCTATGTGCATACTAGGCCCGATTTCTCAGTGCAATTTTAAACCGCAGACAATAAATGTGAATGTAGCGATGTTTGGATATTTGGATATTTGGATGTCCAGACGTTTACTTCTGTTCCTCAATAACGTGAGAATGGCAAGACGGATTTTGTTGAAATTTGGTAGGCAGACAGCTAATAGTCTGGAAGGAGGTATAGGCAATTTTTTTTTTTAATTTGGGGGTCCGGCCATGCTAGGGACCGATACTTTTCGATTTTTTTGTTTTTCCATATAACTCTGAGTACATTTGAACTAAACTTATGATATTTCGCATACAGGTGTAGAAACTTCGAACAATATGGGTATCAAACAAAACTGGAAGGTGCCAGGTCTCATTTGGACTTCGATATATTTCAAAAAATTTATCGATAACTGAGTTATCGGTGAAAATGTGGTTGCTCAAAAACCTTAAATTTTCCCTACAATATGGGTATCGAACGAAAGAGGATGACCCCAGCTTTCAGTTGGACTTCAATATATTTCGATCAATTTGTCGATTACTGAGTTATCGGTGCAAATGTTATTGAACAAAAACCTTAAAATTACCCTACAATATGGGTATCAAACGAAAGGGAATGGTCCCAGGTTTCATTTGGACCTCGATATATTTCGATAAATTAATCGATAACTGAGTTATCGGTGAAAATATGATTGCCCAAAAACCTTAAAATTGCCCTACAATATGGGTACTAAACGAAAGGGGATGAGCCCAGGTTTCAATTGGACTGCGATATATTTCGATAAATTTATCGATAACTGAATTATCGCTGGAAATGTGATTGCCCAAAAACCTTAAAATTGCCCACAATATGGGTATTAAACGAAAAGACCATAACACCAGGTTTCATTTGGACTTCGATATATTTCGATAAATTTATCGATAACTGAGTTACCGGTGAAAATGTGATTGCCCAAAAAACCTTAAAATTTTCCACAGCATGGGTATTAAGCAAAAGGGGATGGCCCCAAGTTTCATTTGAACTTCGATATATTTCGATAAATTTACCGATTACTGAGTTATCAATGAAAATGTGATTGCCCAAAAACCTTAAATTGGCCCTACAATATGGTTATCAAACGAAAGGTGATGGCCCCAGTTTTCATTTGGATTTCAATATATTTCGATAAATTTTTCGATAACTGAGTTACCGGTGAAAACGAGAAATCTCAAAAGCCTTAAAATTGCCCGACAATATGGGTATCAAACCAAAGAGCATGACCCCAGGTTTCAATTGGACTTCCATATATTTCGAAAAATTTATCGATAACTGAGTTATCGGTGAAAATGTGATTGCCCAAAAACTTTAAAATTGCCCTACAATTGGGTAACAAACGAAAGGAAAAGGCCGCAGGTTTCATTTGGACTTCGATATATTTCGATAAATGTATCGATAACTAAGTTATCCGTGAAAATGTGATTGTAAAAAATCCTTAAAATTTCCCCACAATATGGGTATCAAAATAAAGGGGATGGCCCCAGGTTTCATCTGGACTTTAATATATGTCGATAAATTTATTGATAACTGAGTTATCGGTGAAAAATCCTTAAAATTAACCTACAAAGGGGATGGCCCCAGTTTTCATTTGGACTTTAATATATTTCGAGAAATTTATGGATAATTGAGTTATCGGTGAAAACGAGATGGCTCAAAAGCCTTAAAATTGGCCAGCAATATGGGTATCAAAGGAAAAGGGATGTCCCCAGGTTTCATTTGGACTTCGATATATGTATTTCGATATATTTCATCGATAACTGAGTTATCGGTCAAAACGTGATCGCCCATAAACCTCAAATTATTTAATCAATCTACCTTTCCCCATTGATGGGAATTTTGAAAATTTTAAATACCCTTGGTAAATGCTTCAGTATTCAATAATATTATATAAATATCAAAGTTTGAAGTTTAGATGAATACAAATATCAAAGTTTGAAGTTTAGATGAACTATTCTTAAAGCCAAAGCAATATTTATCTTTAGAAACCTCACTTTTAATCGATTTCAAGGATATGTATATTAAATAAAATGTTTGAAACCCGTTTTTCAAAACTCTAGGAACATAGACAAATAATTGATCTTCCAACAGTTTTTTATTTGACCAATCTACCTAACTTGGTGAACTTCGACGACCGAATTTTTACATAAAATGTTGAAAGGGTACTTCGCAGGGGCGGCCAAGGCCGCGGGTATATACACAAAAAGTTTGCCCCCTTTATTTAATTACGAAAATTCACTTCAAACTTTCATAAAAGTGGCATGGCGTATACGTAACATTTCTTTGTTAACGAATGTGAATATATACAAAAACAAATAACACGGCGTTACAGTCAAAAAGTACTTTTTGCGAGACATACCTCATTTTGTAAGTCTACTCAGACTGACTAAACTGCATACTCAGAATTTTCAATACACACCCCAAATCTGAAGTTAGGGGCCAAAAACCCCTTTTCTATAGGTGAAGGCATATATTGGCCTATAATTTTATTTTTGGTCGCCCTATGTAAAAGATTTTGGTATCATTGGAAAGAATACATTTTGACGCTTCTATCGATTTATAAATGGCTTATTTTTTTGACGGAAAATTCAGAGAAAAAATAAAAAACACAAAAAATTTCAATTTTTGGAAAAAAATTCCATCTTGATTCACAGTTTTTTTCCACTATTTTGTTCACCAGTGTGTATTGCTTGATTTACGTGTAGAGTCTCCTGTCCATTTTGTTTCCAACGAGGTATAGTTTTTTAAGATCCGTTGAGGATTTCTAATGTAATTCGTTTCTTTATTGAAAAACTAAAAAAAAAAATTTTAATGGCATACAAATACATTTTTGTCAATTAAAAATGTTTACAAACTCTTTTTCTTCTATACAAACTATCATCTGTATCCCGTTTAAGAGACCAGCAATACTCCGAGAGCATATTAACAATATTTTTTCCAGAAAATCTTCTCTCTATAGCTTCCATCTCCTGATGCATGCGCTCCCCTTGTTTATCACTGAGCTGACCCAAATTCTCTGGAAAAACGTCCAAATGAGAGTGGAGTAAGTGAATTTTGATGGACATTCTACATCCCATTCCTGAATACGCATTCAGAAGCTCATGAACGACGTTTTTGTAGTCCTCACGCCTTTTATTGCCTAGAAAATTCGTACATAAAGATTGGGAGCTATTCCAGGCTCTTTGTTCAACCGGACTTAGTTTGAATGAAAATTCAGTATCTCTCATAAGCTTGCGAATCTGAGGCCCAATAAAAACGCCTTAAAATTATAAAAACCAATCAATGAAGCATGAGTCATAACATACAGAAATAATATCAGAACTACCTTCTTTTATTTTAGCCTCACTTAATTTTGGAAATGAAGATTTTATATGGAGAAATGCTTCACTGTCTACATTAAGCCTTTTAACAAATTGCTTCATGTAGCCCGGTTTTAAGTGCAGTGGTGGCAAAATTATATTTTCAGGATCCACAAGTGGAGCTCTCAACATATTTTTCTCTCCAATTTGAAAGCTACTTCGCTCTGGCCACTTATCTCTTTCGTACTTAAGCGAAGAACGGCTATCCCACTCGCAAAAATAGCAGGGATACTTTGTGTAACCTCCCTGCATGCCCATCAGTATTGTTAAAACTTTAAGGTCACTAACAATTTGCCATTTGTGCATTGCATAGTTTATTAAGTGAAGAATTGTTTCAATGGAATCGTATGTTTCTTTCATACCAGTGGCGTACGCTAATGGGACCGAAGGCATCTCGTTTTGGTTATGTAGCAATACTGCTTTAAGGCCTAAATAGAATTCACATAATATTATTAAACTATTTTTTTTGTTAGTTACTTTTTATACTTCTACAAGATCCATCGATGAAAAAGCGCCAATATTTTGGTTCGTAGTTGTATCCAAATCGGACGAAGAGTTCAGACACATCCGCACAATAAGCCAAGTTTTTTTCGTCTTTATCAATTTTAAAAACTTGGTTAAACATCAAGCGCTCATTACTGCAACAGCGTAATTTTAAAATCTTCTTCCACTATATTCCACTGCTTTAATCTAGAAGCAAGTACTTCCCTTTGCCGAATTGTTATACCTAGATCTCTTACCAGATCTTCAAAATCCTCGTTAGAAACCAAATGTCGCTCGGATGAACGCGACCCGTGTGGTATAAACTCTTTGTCGCCGTCCTCCGTCGAAAAGTCTTCAACTTTGTTGAATTTTTTCTCGACAGTATTTGTGCACTTCACTTGACTTTGATAAGGTATTGCCTTCGAAACACTAGAAACATTGGCATTTTTGATATATTTACGAGTTTTATAACTATGCCCATATAAATTTGTTTTACAGAAGTAGCAATCACTTATATTGTGGTATAACTGAGGATGCCATATCATAGTCGCTGAATAAGGGAAATCCAAAGTTTGATCGACTCTTTTTCGTGGACACTTTAGCAGCTTTATCACACAAGAAAAACAAGCATACTCTGGTTCATACCATCGGCTTTTTACAAATGATTTGCCAAACAAGATGTTGTAACTTGTAACCAAACCATTCGAATTTTCTAGTATTTCGCGTGTTTTTTCGCCTACAAACAAGCCACAAATATAGCAAAATTTATTCCGATTTTCACACATTTTTTTAAGTTACATACACTTTGAAGAAGTTTGGGTCGTAGCTAACATAATCAAAACAAGTAAGGAAAGCTGTCTTCGGCTGTGCCGAAGGCTAAATACCTTTCATGAATAAGCGTCACGATTTTCACTGTTTGATCCCAGTACAGCCTGTGTGAATTTAACTTAAGCTCATACCGAAATTATCGGAACTATCGATTATATGGGGGCGATGTGTTATATTGGTCCAATCTCATTGATTTTTAACACCGACATTCCACATTCTAAAATAGCAATAGTTACGAAATTTCACTACAGGAGTTATCTACCAAAATCCGTTTATTGGAACAATCGATTGTATGGGGGCTATGTGAAATATTTATCCCATCTCGATGATTTTCAACATCGATATTTCAGATATAAAAATAGCAATACGTCCAAAGTTTCACGTTCCTACGTGTTTAATTACAGGAGTTATAGCCCAAAATCCGATTATCGGAATAATCGATTGTATGGGAGCTATGTGAAATACTTATCCCAGCTCGATGATTTTCAACATCGATACTTCACATATAAAAATAGCGATACGTCCAAAATTTCACGTTCCAACGTGTTTAAGTACAGGAGTTATAGCCCAAAATCCGTTTATCGGAACAATCGATTGTATGGGAGCTATGGGAAATATACATACAAAATTTCAGCCAAATATCTCAAAAACAGAGGGACTAGTTTGCGTTCAAACAGACAGACAGACAGACAGACGGACATGGCTAAATCAACTCATCTCGTCATCCTGATCATTTCGGTATACTTATTGATGGGTCTATCTCTTCTTCTTCTCATACTTACAAACATCGGACCAAAGTTATAATACCATTTCATATTCATGAAAGGTATAAAAATGTAGCGCGCATATTTCGCTGTAAAAATTGATCAAAGTGGAATAGCTGAGGAACGCCTGCTCGAATAAAAACAAATGTATATATCGTTGAAGGCGGCCGCCGTGGTGTAGCGGTTAAGTGTTCGGCCTTATACACCAAGTCGTGGCGGTTCGATGCCCGGCAAAAGTAACATCAAAAATTATTTAGAAAAAGAATTTTTCTAAACGGGGTCGCCCCTCGGCAGTAGTTTGGCAAACTGTCCGGGTGTATTTCTGCCATGAGAAGCTTCTCAGCAAAAAATTCATTTGCTTTGCAAGTGCCGTTCGGAGTCGGCAAAAAACTGTAGGTCCCGCCAACTTGTAGGAAAAACTCAAAAAGCAACACACCACAAAGAGAAGCTCGGCTAAAAATCTCGTTAGAGGTTATGATAACCTGTTGGTATATCGCCGCCATTAGTTTTTTTTTTTTTTTTTTTTTTTATATATCGTTGAAGACAGAATTAATAAGAGATTAATTTTAATTAAAATTACATATGCACTGGTTAACAAATTATTCGAAAAATCTGCTATTAAAGATGAAAAAATTAAAAAAATTGATTTTTCGATATTGTTTCGCCCGTTCTTCTGACATATATCACGGTATATGAACAATTTATACATTGTTGGAAACGGAAAAGTGTCTCCTTTAAAGTAACACTAAATTCGTGTTAATCGAATAAATAATAAAAAAGTTATTGAGCAATATGTGTCTTAACCTATGAAAAAGGGGTTTTTGGCCCCTAACTTCATATTTTGGGGGTGTATTGGAAATTCTGAGGATGCAGTTTTTATATGTCTGACCAGACCTACAAAATGAGGTATGTCTCGAAAAAAGTACCATTAATTTTTTTTTTTGTCACACCGTGTAATTGATGCTGCAAGACTACCCAGTTGAAAAAAGTTGTATCCATACACGACGAGGCATGAATTCTGTTACCTAGGCTCGCGGCAGAAAGAGAGGGAGCTCCGGTGGGGCCACTCTGACATACTTGGTTTAAGGGCTCACCGAGGTCTTTTTCGCAGCGTGCGGCTGCAAGCTGGTGGCTGTCTTGTAACAAGCGGCTCGCTATATAAATGTGTAAATATTTTTTTCGAAATCCCGGAGACGGGTTGTGCGCTGGGTTTAAACGTAAAAACTTAATTCCAATGAAAAGCAAATAAAAGCCTCGGATGAGAACCCCCTTTAATGTTGACGACCCGGCAAAACGAAATAAGGACTACGAGAAGGATATTAGGGCATGTACCTGGAATGTCCGAACCCTTTCAAGGGATTATACCGCTTCCCGACTGGTTGATGTCCTCGTAAACGCAAAGCCTGACATCACCGCCCTGCAAGAAATGCGATGGACAGGACAGGGAAAGACGATCATCGGACCTTGTGACGTATACTACAGTGGCCAGACACGCAGCAAAGCGCGTGGTGTAGGATTCGTGGTGGGAAAGAGACTTCGCCGCCAAGTACTAGCGTTCACTCCTGTGGACGAGCGTCTCGCTGCGATCCGCATCAAGGCGAGGTTTTTCAACATAACATTTATCTGCGCCTATGCGCCGAGTGAGGAGACGGACGACGCAGAGAAGGACTCCTTCTGCGATAAACTTGGTGTAATGGTTACACACTGCGGTTTAGAAATTCCTATTCTCCTCTCCTTGGTTCGATGACCAGTAAAGGTGATGAAAAATTTCTAAGCAACAATACAAAGCGGTTTGACAAGATCCTTCAACAAGATCGAAATTGGAAACATCGTAGTTAGTATTGTATGTAGCATTTTTCAACTTGTTTTCGCCAAAAACTCAAAAGAATAATTTGATAAAAATTATTCGACTGGTCAAAAGTCCACAAAATTTTCAAAGATCGTGAATATAATGACAATAACTAAATTATAAAAAATAAATAAAATAAAAAAACACAAATTAAATTTAATTGAATAAAAAACAAGTAAGGAAACCATGAATAAGCGTCACGATTTTCACTGTTCGATCCCCAGTACAGCCTGTGTGAATTTAACATTAGGAAATTATCGGAACTATATGGGGGCGGTGTGTTATATTGGTCCAATTTCATTGATTTTTAACATCGACATTCTAAAAAAAAATACTTACAAAATTTCACATTCCTACCTGTTTAATTACTATGCTATGAGTACTATTGCTCCTTTCTTACTGATTTTCAATATCGTCATTTTCCATGTAAAAATAACAAAAGGTAGAAAATTTCACCTTAATTACAGAAGTTATAGCCCGCAATCCGTTTATCGGAACAATCGATTGTATGGGAGCTATGGGTAGTTTTGGTCCGATCTTGCTGGTTCCGAACAGAATAAAATAAAATAAAAAACAAGTAAGGAAATCTGGCTGTGTCGAAGGCTAAATACCTTTCATGAATAAGCGTCACGATTTTCACTGTTTGATCCCCAGTACAGCCTGTGTGAATTTAACTTTAGCTCATACCGAAATTATCGGAGCTATCGATTATATGGGGGCGATGTGTTATATTGGTCCAATCTCATTGATTTTTAACATCGACATTCCACATTCTAAAATAGCAACAGTTACGAAATTTCACGTTCCTACCGATATAATTACAGGAGTTATCTACCAAAATCCGTTCATCGGAACAATCGATTGTATGGGGGCTATGTGAAATATTTATCCCATTTCAATGATTTTCAACATCGATATTTTACATATAAAAATAGCGATGCTTCCAAAATTTCACGTTCCTACGTGTTTAATTACAGGACTTATAGCCCAAAATCCGCTTATCGGAATAATCGATTGTATGGGAGCTATGTGAAATATTTATGCCATCGCAATGATTTTCAACATCATTATTTCACATATAAAAATAGCTATACTTTCAAAATTTCACGTTCCTACCTATATAATTACAGGAGTTATCTACCAAAATCCGTTTATCGGAACAATCGATTGTATGGGGGCTATGTGAAATATTTATCCAATCTCGATGATTTTCAACATCGATATTTCGCATATAAAAATAGCAACACGTCCAAAATTTCACGTTCCTACGAGTTTAATTACAGGAGTTATAGCCCAAAATCCGTTTATCGGAATAATCGATTGTATGGGAGCTATGTGAAATATTTATCCCATCTCTATGATTTTCAACATCGATATTTCACATATAAAAATAGCAATACTTACAAAATTTCATATTCCTACGTGTTTAATTACAGGAGTTATAGCCCAAAATCCGTTTATCGGAATAATCGATTGTATGGGAGCTATGTGTTATATTGGTCCGATCTTGCTGGTTCCGACAAATGATTCCTATATTGAAAAATGGTGACAGCATACCAAATTTCAGCCAAATATCTCAAAAACTGAGGGACTAGTTTGCGTTCAAACAGACAGACGGACAGACGGACATGGCTAAATCAACTTATCTCGTCATCCTGACTGGGTCTATCTCTTCTTCTTCTCATATTTACAAACATTGGACCAAAGTTATAATACCATTTCATGTTCATGAAAGGTATAATAAAAATAAAATAAGACAAATTAAATTAAATTAAATGAAATAAAATAATATAAAAAATAAATAAAATAAAATAAAACAATTTAAATTAGATTGAATAAAATAATATTAAAAAATAATAAAAAAGAATAAAATAAAAAAATCAAAATAAAATAAAATAAAAAATTAATAAAATAAAATAAAACAAATTTAATTAAATTGAATAAAATAATATAAAAAATAATAAAATAAAACAAAACAAAATAAAATAAAATAAAACAAATTAAATTAAATTAAATAATATAAAAAAATATATATAATAAAATAAACCAAAATATAATAAAATAAAATAAAACAAATTAATTTGAATAAAATAACATAAAGAAATAATAAAATAAAATAAAATAAAATAATATCAACCAAAATAAAATAAAATTATTACATAAAATGAAATAATATAAAAAAAATAAAATAAAATAATATAAAATTAAATTATATTAAATTAAATAAATATTGAATTAAACAAAATAAAACAAAACTAAATTTCACCTGAAAAAAATTCTGATCCTGGATACGCCACTGCTCTAAACCGAATTGGATAAAATTTTGCTGGACTTAGTTTAAGCCCAAAAAGCACCAGATTTTCACTATTAGATTGCAGTCCGATAAAAAAATATGTTTCGCTCCACCCTAATATCTATGTATCTCGATTATTTTGTGCCGTTACGTAGTACCATTATATGGACAAAATATAATACACTTGTACTAGTACTAGTACGATGGGTATAAAAATTCGTTCCATAAAAATTTTAATTTTAATTATGTGGAAACCGCACCTATTTTTGTAGTGGTTTGCAGACCTCTTGTTTTATACGAAATGTTATTTATATTTTCATGAAGCGCCAATGCTGCTGTGTATATGAAGCCACCCGAACAATACCTTTATTGGCCTTATAGGATAGTAACACTGTATCGGCTGTAACAACAGCAAGAGCCCATAATCATCTTCAAGTTTGAGGGACTAGTAAAACTTATAAAAACACATGCACTTCAGTTAAGGTTTGAATAGTTTTCAAACACCCAACTCCATTATACTTCATTGAGTTTCATCCGTCTTTTATGGATTGCTTTTCAGTTCTAACTGCTTGATGTTTTTTTTTTTATTTAAAACATCGGAGTTCGTGTGGGTGGAAAAATATTTAATTGTGTCACGTAATTTTTTACACACCAACGCTTAAAGCAAACGCATTGCATTTAAACGAATCTGAGCGGTTCACAAGTAGCAACAAACTTGGCATGCAATCCGAGAATTGCTGATAAAACATGCTAGAGAATTGCATAGCATAACGGATAGAAAAAGTATATAACTAAACTAAAATTTCTCAACATGGTTGTTATGCCTCACGGGTTTAATGTAAGGTACTCGGGTAATAAAAATTGACATTAGTTTGCATACATTAGGGTGTTGTTTCCGGATGTAATAGCGTATATTAGTTCTTCTGTATAAACAATTACAGGAGATAAGTTGTCAGACTCGGAGCTTAGTTTGTAACAGCAAAACCACTGCCAGAATATTTAGGGAATGGTTACCGATGAGGACTGGAAGTCAGTGTCTAGTACTCAGAGTAAAAAGTAAACTGTGGTCGCCTTTACACTAGATAATGTGCTCATTAGGAAAAAAAAATTTCTAAACGGGTTCGCCTCTCGGTAGTGGTTTAGTACTCTTCGATTTCATTTCTGCCACGGAAGACCACTTAGCAAAATTTCATCTGCCTTGCACTCATGTCATATTTTAGCTATTTAAGATATAATAAAAAAACGTTTGAAATCGATGATCCCCTAGGGGAACCTCCTTTGGATCTATACAAAAAATATAAATGCAAATTTTAATTTCAGCTCGAAATAGCAAGATATCTTCTTGACACTTGGCCCATAAGTTACCCTCATGAAAGGTATTGACAGCATCAAAAATAGTTGAAATCATTCCCACGAAATTTATCAAACAAGTAAGAGTAAAGTTTCTTGACAATACCAAAAAATGGCCTTTGGATTGGCCATTTTAAAGTCTTTCACAGAATTACCAATTTCACAGTGCAACAAAATTGACCAAAGTTAAAATACTTGGGAAGTAATCGCATTTTTCTGGTAGATCTCGCTGAATTGAGAAGAACTAATATCTACTCTTGGCTTGCGTCATAATGACGCTTAACCGCCTAGGCGGTTTTGGCCGTTTCGTATCAAAGCACGCCAGTCATTCCTTTTTAGCGATAACTGACGCCAATTGGAAACCCCAAGGGAGTTCAAGTCATCCTCCACCTTTTGTTTCCATCTCAGTCGATGTGCCCCCTTCCTCTGCTGCCGAATTCGGGTGTCGATAGGAAAACTTTCTGTGCTGGTGCTTCTTTGTCCATTCGCATAACATGACCCAGCCAGCGGAGCCTTTGGGCTTTAATACGCTGAACTATAGTCAGGTCTGCGTAAAGCTCGTACAGCTCATCGTTAAATTTCCTTCGATACTCGCCGTTGGCATCCCGGGAAGGACCATAAATCTTCCGGAGAACTTTTATCTCAAATACTCCAAGGGCCATCTCATCTTCTCTTGACATTGTCCATGATTCCGAGCCGTACATCAGGACTGGTATGATGACAGACTTATAGAGCGTGATCTTTGTTTGTCGAGAGAGGACTTTACTTCTCAATTGCCTACTTAGCCCAAAGTAACACTTGTTGGCAAGGGTGATTCTCCGCTGGATTTCTAGACTGATATTATTTTCGGTGTAAATGCTGGTTCCAAAATAGACGAAGTCTCTCACCGTTTCAAACTTGTAGCTATCAACTGTGACTTGGCTGCCAAGGCGCAGGTGCGCCGATTCTTTCTTTGATGGCAGCAGATACTTCGTCTTGTCCTCGTTCAACGCAAGACCCACTTTTTTCGCTTCCTTATCCAACCCAGAGAAAGCAGGGCTTACGGCGCGGCTGTTAAGGCGAATGATATCAATATCATCGGCATATGCCAGCAATTGCACGCTCTTGTAAAAGATTGTGCCATTGCGGTTTAGCTCTGCTGCTCGAATTATCTTCTCCGGCATCAGGTTAAAGAAATCGCACGAAAGGTAGCCGCCCTGTCTGAAGCCTCTTTTGGTTTCAAATGGCTCAGAGAGGTCCTTCCCGATGCTGTCGGATCTGTTGGTATTGCTCAACGTCATTTGGCAAAGCCGAATAAGCTTTGCAGGGAAGTCAAATTCAGACAAGCGGCTTTAAAATCGACAAAGAGATGGTGAGTGTCGATTCTTTTATCATGGGTCGTCTCCAGGATTCGGCGTATCGTGAAAATCTGGCCGATGGTAGACTTACCAGGTCTAAAGCCACACTGATAAGGTCCAATCAGTTTGTCTACGATGGGCTTCAGTCTTTCACACAATACGCTAGAAAGAACCTTATATGCGAAATTAAGAAGACTGATTCCGCGGTAGTTGCTGGGGTTAGCGGGATCGCCTTTCTTGTGGATTGGGCAGACCACACTTAAAGTCCAATCTGGGGGCATGCACTCATCTGACGACATTCTACATAAGAGCTGATGCATGCTTTTTACCAGCCCTTCGCCTCCGTGTTTGAACAACTCGGCGGGTAATCCGTCCTTCCCAGGCGATTTGTTGTTTTTGAGCCGGGATATAGGTATCCTCACGGCATCATAGTCAGGTGGTGGGACGACTTTTCCATCGTACGGGTGTGGGGTCAATCTGGTTTCTAGTTCTTTGATCAGGGGACAGCCATGTGGCTTGGAGTATTCGCTTATGCTGGAACCTGGTACTACTGATGACCATATTGCGAGCAACGGCGAAGTCAATCAACCTAGTGCCGTTGGGGGATGTTATATCGTGGAGACTGAATTTTCCAACTGTAGGACCAAAGACTCCTTCCTTGCCCACCTTGGCATTAAAGTCGCCGAGCACGATTTTCATATCATGCTGGGGGCAGCGATCATAAGTCTGTTCAAGTTTATCGTAGAAGGAGTCCTTCTCTGCGTCGTCCGTCTTCGTTTTGCCGGGTCGTCAACATTAAAGGGGGTTCTCATCCGAGGCTTTGATAAATTTGTTTTCATTGGAATTAAGTTTTTTACGTGGCGGGTCCCAACCCAGCGCACAACCCGTTTCAGGGAAAAGAACTGCATACAAGAAATATGCCGGACACCTCCAATATTTAGTTAGGGGTCAAAACCGGGCTTTCATACCTTCGAACACTTATGATCCTATATATTTATTAATACTCTCAACCCCTTACCACTGGTGGGGGGAAGTTGAACAGTTTGTTGAATTTAAAAAGAAACCCAACAGTTTGAGAGGTTGTAAGCCTTCTCGTGAGAGTCAAAAGACTTCTGGGTTTATTAAAATATGTACAAAGGTTTATAAAATCTTAAATCTATGTTCCTATTTTAAATGTATTAGTTTGTGTGAAGTAACAAAAGGGCAATCAAAAAAGGGACTGATACTAATCATAGTTTTACGATCAGTTGGCCTTTGATGCTTTTATTGCATTTTTACTACTTCTCAAATGTTTCTATTTTTGAGATAAAATAACGATATATATATGAACCGGAAAGTAGTAGTGAAAGTGGTAGTATTTGCCCCACAAACACATTTTTTCGTCTTTTTTTCAAGGTTGGTCAACTTTGGCGCTATCCCTATGCACTATGTTATAACAAGCCTATATAAACCTTGACCGTATTCAACAGCAAATTTTGTTACGATTGCAATGAAAGTTTATTTTCTCAAAGATGATTAAAACTGACGAAGTTATTAAGATTTCCATGAAAACTAAATTTAAAAAAAGTTATTTTTTTCCATATAATTTGAAAATTTACATATAAAAAACCAAGTACCTAGAAAAGGCAGTATGTTATAAAAATTGATTATCGAGAAAACTGAAATAGAAGTATTGGTGTGTTCGAACTAAATAACTAGTTATTTCGCTGCATAACAGACCGAAATGAATACTGAGATATTAAAAGGCTTCATGAAGAATCATTTGCATCTGATTATGGGCGAAAATTATCCCTAGGACCTTAAAGGATCAGCGAACTGCCTTTCTGCTTTGTAAATCGAAAAGCAGTAAAATATTATTTACTGATTTTTTGGATTGTAAAACCAACCCTTTATATTTTAGAGAGATACTGCCTTTCTGCTTTATAAATCCAAAATAAATAAAAATTCGTTTAGGTACTGCTTTGTTGGTTTGTAAGTCAAGCAGGATGATGAGGAGGAGGAAACAGTGGAGCACCTCATCTGCAACTGCCCGGCTTTAAGTGGCGCGAGAATGCGCTTTTTGGGAGTTCCCTTCCTAGTTAGCCTACGCCAGGTCACGGAGCTGGACATAAAGGACCTGATGGCCTTCATCAAGTCATCTAAATGGTTCGAGGAGGAGTAACGCTGTCGGTTTAGGAACGTCAATCCCGGGATTCTGCTATGTGGAGAATCCCGATAATACCGGGATTTTCCATATGGCGGGGTCCCGGAACTGACTTTCCTAGTGTTGGTGGTATCACAACGGGCCTTTTAAGACTGGCCTAGGTGTGCCTCTGCGGCAGCCACTTGAACCTAACCTAACCTAAGTCAAGCTTTTCTCCCCATATATTCCAAGCTGCATTCTTATCTTTCTGAGTATAAAGGCAGTATATTTGCTAAGGACGGCAGTATAGGTATATGTAAATTTTCAAATTATATGGCAAAATAACTTTTTTTTTTTAATTTGGTTTTCATGGAAATTTTAATAATAACTCGTAACGAAATTTGCTGTTGAATACCACTCAAGGTTTGTATAGGCTTCTTATAGCATAGGGATAGCGCCAAAATTGACCAACCTCGAAAAAAGTGTGTTTATGGGGCAAATACTACCACTTTTACTACTACTTTCCAATTGATATACACATATATCGTGAGAAAGGTCTATATCTCTTCTATCTAGATCAAGAAACAAATAAAAATCGGGTTAAAATCACCTAAGATACAGCCTCATAAGTGTTTGAAGGTATAAAAAAACGGGTTTTGACCCCTATGTCGGGATTTTCGAGGTGTCCGGAAAATTTCTTGCACGCAGTTCTTCTTAACTCACCGAGATCTACCAGAAAAATGCTTTCTCTTCCCAGGTTTTTTTTCGTGTTGCACTGTATCTTCAATGTGTTTATCCTACCTTTTTTGTGTTACACAGTAAAAAGAAAAGTCTAACTTTAATACCATTTTGGTGTTTATATATAAAAACGCCGAAAAGTATTAAATTAATACCATGTCTAATTAAGAGAGATCAATGCTATACTTGTTGCTTTCATTTTTGAAATAAGAAAATACCTGAGGCTTTACGACTATTAATGTGCTTTCAAGCGAAAAGAAATCTATTTTTCTTAGCGTTTCTATATTTTGTGGCAAACGTTGTCTTAATTGTTCAATAAATTTAATAACAAAATCACGACATATATGGCGTATCTTTTCCTCAGTATAATCATCTATGCATTTATCTTTTTAGTTGGATCCGCTACATTGCTCTCGAATAGCTTGTTCACTTTCTGGACTTCATATAAAATAGGTTTTCAAAATTGTAGATATGCCAAATTCTCATCATTGTTTTAGCCTTGTAACACGATTCCCTCAAAGAAGCAATACCAATATGGGTTTTTAGCTCGAACCATTGCTCAACTATTCGCTTAATAGCTGGTTCTACAGATAACCACCGCGTATCACACGATCGTGTAGTTTTTAGTGGCTCGAGCCCATCGTTTATTGCAGAGAATAAAGATTCGTAATGCTTTTGTCGTGATACTGATTTTGAAAACCAGTTATAAGTTTCGCTAACAATAAACTCAATTTCATTCGGCATACTTGCGGATGCAGCAGACACAGCTAATTGTATTGAGTGACATATGCACGGAATAAGTTTAATGTCAGGATTGAGCTCTTTTAGCTGCGCTATAACACCGTTATTAACGCCTACCATAACACTATCATTGTCGGTTCCAAGGCCAACCATGTCTTTGAAACTTAACTTGTATTCCTTCATTGTATTTGTTATTGCTAAAACAATTTCATTAGCTGTGCAGTTATCCAGCTCTGCCAGTTTTAAAAATGTATTTACTATAGCTTTATTTTTTGTGCTGTAGTACCTTACTACAATTCCGACGTATTTTTTTATGGTAATGTCAGTTGCCTCATCAACAATTAAACTAAATTTGCTGCCGGCCATATCATCCATCAGTATTTTTTTAAAATAAGGGAACAAAACATTTTTGATCACGGCGCTACACTTTGTTCGACGCAATGTTAAATTTTGAGCAATAACGCTATCGGTAAAAGTATGACTTTGTACACCGGTTAAATGATCCACTACTCTTATCGAGGAATGCACGGCTACATACAAGGAATCGGATAATTCCGCGATGTGCATCTTACTATTGGCTGATTGAATTTTATTAACGCTTGTTTGCCACTCCTAACCGACACCGCTACCCCTCCTCGAACCATTTTGATAACTTGATGAAGACCATCAAGTCCTTTATGTCTAGCTCCGCGACCGGGCTTAAGCTAACCAGGAAGGGAACTCCCAGAGAGCGCCTTCTCGCTCCGCTTAAGGCCGGGCAGTTGCAGATGAGGTGCTCCACCGTTTCCTCTTCCTCATCATCTTTGCAACTCCTGCAGCATCGTCGGTAGGGAACGCCTAGCCTTGCTGCGTGCCTACCAATAAGGCAGTGCCCGGTTAAAACACCTATTAATAAGGAGATTTCCTTCCTTTTTAGGGCGTATATGTGTCTAGATCTTTTAAGATCGCATTTTGGTCAGGTTTGCTTGGATATCCGGCACCCTGGGGCTTGTATCCATCTTTCGTTGGCTTTGCGGAGTGTATGCTCCTTCAGCATTAGCTTGCACGTGGCAAACGGCATACCTATGCGCTCTTTATCTTGAAGAATCTGCTTGGTCGTGCCCTGCCTGGCAAGTTCGTCTGCCCTACAGTTTCCCTCAATGTCCCTGTGTCCCGGGACCCATGTGAGGTTCACGCGGTTCTGTTGGGCCATCTCTTGAAGAGATCGACGACAGCTGAGCGTCAGTTCAGAGTTGAACGAGTAAGAGCCAAGGGATTTGATGGCCGCTTGGCTGTCGCTGAAAATACAGATATCCTGTCCGATGGTGCTATCCAAGTCACGGCGTCCATGATTGCTGAAACTTCAGCCTGGAAGACGCTGCAGTGATCAGGTAGTCTAAAGGAGAGTTCTAGGTCCAAATCCCTTGAGTAAACCCCTCCTCCGACTCTGCCGTCTAACTTCGAGCCGTCGGTGTATATAAAAGTGCCGCCATTAGTAGCGGGACACCGATCTATGTTCTCCCAGTCTTCCCTGCTGGGAATGTTTATTCTAAAACAACAATCTCCGACTGTTGTGGTCGCACACCGATCTGTGCTCAGAGGGAGAAAGCTGTAAGATCTTAGAATACAGGAGTGTCCAATAGTGCTTGCGCCCCAGACGGACGTTTCCCTTAGACGCACAGCCGATGCTGCTGCTGCCCGGTACCCTTCCAGATCGAGTGGCAAAAAGCCAAGAATGGCCTGGAGAGCTTCATTGGGCGTTGTTCTTAACACCCCGCTTATACAGATCATGCTCGATCTGTGGACTTTCCCTAACAGATTTAGGTTTGTTGCCTTTCTTAGCGCAGGCCACCATACCACGACTCCATACAGCATAATTGGCTGGATTATCGCAGTGTAGATCCATCTGCAAATTTTGGGGCTGAGCCCCCATTTTTTGCCAATGGCTCTTTTACACGTGTAAAGTGCAATGCACGCTTTCCTCTGGCGCTGGATGACATTCTCCTTCCAGTTAAGCTTTCTATCTAGAACTGTGCCTAGGAATTTGGCTTTGTCAGCTAAGTTCAGGCGCACGCCATCTAGTTCTGGTAGGTTCAACGGTGGTATCTTGTACCGCCTGGTATAAAGGACAAGCTCCACCTTTCCCGGGTTGATGCTAAGTCCGCAGCGAGAGGACCATGAAGAAACTTCTCGCAGTGCTACTTGCATCAAGTCACACAGGGTTTGTGGGAATTTGCCCCTATATGCAATAGCTAAATCGTCTGCATATGCCACTATCTTCCCGCCCCCCCACCTTGTGTCTCGTAGCAGCGAGTTTACGGTGAGGTTCCATAGGAGCGGGGAGAGAACACCACCCTGAGGCGTTCCTCTTGTGACATAGCGTGAAAGATCAACTGTTCCCAGTGAAGAAACTATTTTCCGTCCCTTTAGTAGTTGATCAATTAGTCCAATAAGAGACCTATTTATGCCCAGGTTTGTTAAAGCAGTGTTAATAGCCTTCGGCCTTATTGTGTTGAAAGCCCCTTCGATGTCCAGAAAGGCCACGAGACAGTACTCCTTTTCATGCAATGATTTTTCAACAATAGAGACTAGGCTGTGGAGCGCAGTTTCCGTTGATTTACCTTTGGTGTATGCATGTTGATAGCTAGAAATAAGGTTGCTATCAATAGTAGAGGAGAGATAATCGCTAATTATCCTCTCGAAGGTTTTAAATGCAAAAGACGAGAGACTGATCGGTCTGTAATCTTTAGGCTCATAGTTTGAGGCCTTCCCAGCCTTTGGAATAAAGACTACCGTGGCGCTTCTCCAGGAGCACGGAATGTAATTAAGAGCCAGGTAGGGTGAATAGAGAACTACCAGCCATTTAGCTGATATTTCCAGCGTGTTTATGAGTTGTGCGGGGAAAATCCCGTCTGACCCAGCTGCCTTGAACGGCTCAAAGCTTTTGATTGCCCACCTTACCCTTTCCTCCGTAATGGGTATGTTTACCGCCAGGTTTGTTGCAGATGCTACAGGTGCATCATACAAGTTCCCCGGAAAGTGTGTGTTCAGGAGCAGCTCCAGGGTTTCCCCTTCCGTGCTGGTCCAAGATCCGTCAGGCTTCCGTAAATAGCTAATGGCTGTTTGAGTTTTTGATAGCACTCGTCTAAGTCTCGCTGTATCATCGACTTTTTCGACCCCGGTGCAGAAATTTCTCCACGAAGTTCTCTTCGCTTGCCTTAGAGCCTTTTTATAGGCCCTCAGTTTAGCTTTATATTCGAGCCATTCAGGCTCCGTGCCGATGCTCTTGGCCTGGTTAAATTGCTTCCTGCATGATATACGGAACGAATCCAGGTCGTAAGACCACCAGTGGGGTCTATGTTTGCCGCGTGGTTTTGGTACTGGACAAGCCTGCTCTAGGGCATTTGAGAGCGCCGTTGTAAAGGTCGTTACCAGATCATCCAGTTCTCCCACTGATGAGGGGGCTTGTGGAGGTAATACTGGTAGGTCCCTAGCTAATATTTGGTTATGTAGCTGCCAGTTAGTGTTGCGTGGATTTCGTTTCATAACTGGCTGCTCAACAATAAAGTCTAACACAATTTCTATGTACCGATGGTCAGAAAATGAATGCTCATCAAGAACACGCCATTTTCTGACCCACTCATAAGCGCCTTCGCTACAAACAGTGAGGTCTATAACCTCTCTACGAGCTTTAGTTATAAAAGTAGGCTCGTTACCCACGTTACAAACCACCAGGTTAGTTGTTAGTAGGTAGTCAAACAGAGACTCGCCCCTAGCGTTAATATCGGAGCTTCCCCACTGGACGTGATGAGCATTAGCGTCAGCTCCAATAATAAGATGGCCCGTACAGAAATTATCCACCAGATCTTTCACCTCCTTTTGTGGAGGAGGTTCTTCGGCGTCATAGGGCATATAGATCGACGCCATCGTTATGCTGGTGCTGCCGACTGTTAAGCTGGCAGCTGTAACGTCACCATTTGAGTAGTTGGGTAATAGAAAGGTGTTTAGCTCAGACTTTACCAAAATACAGGTTCTGACCTTGCCCTCATCATTGGCTTGGATGAGCTTGTACCCCTTAGTCCCCAATCCACAGATCCTAGAGCTATTGACCCAGGGCTCTTGGATAAGGATCACGTCTATGTCGCCTTTAGAAAGACAACTGCTTAAAACAGCCGAGGCTGCTTTAGATTTGTGCAGATTTATCTGAAGCACCACCAACATGAGAGAGCTCAGACTTCCCTGCCGCCAGCGTGTCGTCGAGGTCTGGCCTGTTCCGGGGGCTGTCTCTCAACGAGGAGTTGTTCAGAGCACCTGCACGATTTGGCGTGGCGGGAACCCTGCTGTCTGAAGCAGCATCAACGTTAGTGTGCTCAGGTTTAGCCACGATCGTGACGTCGAGGCCTTCTTCGTCAAGCAGGCTTTCTTCTATCGCCGAGTTATTCGCAGCACCATCGCAATTTGACGTGGCGGATAACATACTTTCCGCGTCGGACTCCTCTGCTTCCCCTTCCGATGCCTCGATCTCCGAGTCCTCCGGAGCGTCCGGAATAGCAGCGCACTGTGCATCGCCACGGTATACGTGGATCACGATCTGACCCAAGCCGTAATGCACTCGTCCGTTGCACCGTTTAAGGGGCTCGAGCGCCTCCTTATTCAGAGTGATAACCACCTGTCTATTGGGCCCAACCACATCATCGACCAGATTGACGCCCCAATCCTGCGTCGGGAGAGACGGATTCCAGACCTGCAGCATCTCAAGAATATTCTCGGGTTCTGCAGGGACGGCAGGAATCCATGCCCTTGCCCTTGGCCGAGCAGGAATGTCCTTCCAGTCGACGACATCTAGTCTTGCCCCTGGGTAGACTTCACCCAGTCTTGCAACTGCTGCCTTATACAGTGCGATAGTTCTTGCATCCTCGCACGCGAATATTTTGATCTGACCTTGGTGCCAGCCCGCGTCAGTACCTCGCGGCGGACTACCCTTAGACTCACGCATTAAGTCGAGGAGGGCCCTGCCCATTTCATTCCGGACATACAGCCACCGGTCTTTGGGGATGGACCAACGGTCGTTACCTCGGTCAATGAAACCTATAAGGATTCCGTCCTTGGTTACTTCAGCAAAGCTGAGTTTTCCCACTACGGGGTTGACCTGATGCCGCTTCGGATGGGGGTTTACCTCTCCGTCCGATCTCTGGCGTTTGCAGGGATTACCGTTCACCCGCTTAGGCACATAGGGCCTCTGGAAATTTGGTATCAGAGCTTTCGCTTCCTCCACCATCTTCCTTTCTTCCGGCGACAGCTTCTCCTGCGATGCTCCCTCATATTTTTTAAGGATCCTTGCGGCCTTTCTTTTATCCCAGTACGCAAAGCGTCGGGAAGATGCCTCTTGGGGGGATTCAGACTCGTAGTTGCCATCGCGGTCTCTCCCTTTGCGGCGTCGTCCTTCTCATTCGAAACTCTGAAACCAGGTCGTGAGGCCATTGCCCCAGATGTGAAGAGATTGGGTTTCGTACCAGCGCTTGATGGAAGTTTAGCTTCCGCCGTTTTTTGCTTAACTGCGTAGGCAGCCGCACTGCTGCTTGCTCCCATCAAGTCACTCTTACTTGATAGCAGTTTGGGGGATGACTGACCCGTAGTTTCCATCGCTGTCGGCCTCCCAGTTAACTTTGAGGCGGAGTTTGTCCTCCGGCGTTGTGTTTTCGCTTGCTCCAGCATAGTTCTTCTCTGCTGCGGAGTAAACGAAGTCGTTAATTGCTTTGTATTTTGTGTGTTCTTCATCTTGTTCGTACGACCCCTTGCCGGACAAGGCCAGCTTAGGGTCAAGGGTAGTGTAAGGGGAAGTGTGTCGTCCGCCGCGGCAGAGCCCCATACCGCGGTAAGACCATAGTTACTCCCTGAGGCGGCCCGGTATCAGTGAGGCTCCGTTCGACTACAGCCACGATTTGCCTCCCGGCTGCAAACGTCCAATGGGCACGGTATCGCATAACACCCTGGATTGGGAGGGAAAAGTTTTGCACATTTATATAGCGAGCCGCTTGCTTCAAGACAGACGCTCGCTTACAGCCGCACCTCATGGTGTACAGACGCTGCGAAAAAGACCCCGGTGAGCCCTTAAACCAAGTATGTCAGAGTGGCCCCACCGGGGCTCCCTCTCTTTCTGCCGCGAGCCTAGGTAGCTCAACGTTGCCCAGAGTGCACGAACGAGGACGCAAGAGTCGGGATTGAGTGCGGTCACTCAGCAACCACACCCCATTACACTCCAGAAGTCCATGTAACTTCGGCTTTAATTTGCAAATAAAATCCAATTTTTTAAGCGCTTATCCTTAAACCAAGCGGCTCGTAGCTTCTGTTCGTATGTTCTGCAAAAATATGACAATAAATAAGTACTGACTAGGATCGCCCGTGGTCGAAATTCGACCATCTGAAATTTTCTTCAACTCTCTCTTAATATATGTACATATTCCCCGTTCACAACAAAACCAAGTAAGTGACTCCCTCGTGACAAATGCAAATTTGGATTAAGTGATACCATACAAACAATCTTCACATTAGGGTGGTGCAGCAAAGCAGTACAACAGAAAAGCTGACGACAATACATTAGGATATATCTACAACAGATTTTTTTTTAAATATTTTTTCTTTATTTTTTTTATTTTTATTTTTTTATTTATTTTGGGTATTTGTTTCCTTTAGGTGTCAACTGCTAATAAATTAACTAAAATTATGGGAAATATCTCAAAAGACAGGGTTTGGCCTCAGGATCACGAGTCCGGAAGCGCTTTCTAATATTTTGCTTCTCTGAAGAGGTATTTGCAATCAAAGTGGCAAGTTTTCATGTGGTTGTTGTAATTTTATTAGGCTGTACCTAAAAACGTGCGAAAAAATGCGTGCCGTGGATCATTTTTCGATTTTTTGACCATAACTTTCCATAGAAACATAAAATTAAAAAAGCGCTTCCGGACTCGTGATCCTGAGGCCAAAACCTGTCTTTTGAGCTATCTCACATAATTTTAGCTAATTTATTAGCGATTGATCCCTAAAGGAAACAAATACCCAAAAATGTGTTTTTCGTAAAAAAAGTAGAGTTATGGTGATTTCGTTTCATCAAAAATTCGTATTTTTTACACTCTTCAATTTTCCGTTTTCGTTTGCAAAATGAAGGTATAACGTCAAACAGAATATGCTTTCATTTCCTAAAAAACTCACACTTTTTACCCTCTGAAGCTTTGACAGGGTAGTTGGTTGCACTGAAAATCAGCTGACGAAAATTTTATTTGACAGATAAATTTGGTGAAAAAAAATTGGATTTTGCAATAACAATTGAATATGGTTGATAAGCGAAACCTAATTATTCATGCACATAGCATAGCAAACGGGCAATGTTTTTTGTTCGTTTTATCGATGTAGCACTTTCATGTAGAACGGGTACACTTTTATCACACTTTTACAGTATTCTGTGCAAGGGTGTAAACATGTTCAACGAAATCAGCATTAGTGTCATGTAAAAAGATTTTTCACGGTGTTAAAAAATTGTTTAATAAGGCAGTGATACAGCTCCTATTAGTTCTGAAACCAGACTGGTACGGACTTATTAAGGAGTTGCTACTTACAAACGAGTTTATCTGACCATTTACTATACATTCGAACACTTTCGACAGAAAAGGTCAGATAGCGATAGGCCTAAAATCACCATTGGCTTTTTTAATGGGAATAATTTTCGCCTCTTTCCAGCATTTAGGAAAAACTGCCGTAGTTAAAATTGTGTTGAAAGCATAAGTCAGGTAGGGTAAAATTTTTGGCAATATGCATTTAATAAATTTTGGGTGAACACCATCGAGGCCAACGGCATTAGATTTAATCGAAAGTAAGGATTGGACAACGTCGCAGTCATCAACACACTTAAAACCAAAACCAGAGGAGGAAAAATTATAACTAGCACTGTAGCGACTATAATTTGCATTACTCTGATTACAAGGCAATCTGACGAATTCTCTGTTCAATTCATTAACATCTATATCCAAAGGTGTAATCGTACTTTTGTTAGTAATTCCTATATTACGAATCTGCCTCCAGGTTTGCTGGGAGCCAATAGCAGCACTGAACAGGTTTTCATAGTATTTCCGCTTATGATTCTTAATAGTTCTTGTAACGTCCCTTATCAAGAGCTTATAGCAATTAAAAGATTCTGCTGACTTAGTTTTCTTCCAAACGGAGTATGCACTATTACGTTTTCAATTAATTTCTGAATATATCCGTTAAACCACGGACACCTTTCAGATTTAGTAGGTCTAGTTACAAGCGGAACATATTGGTCAAAGAGGATACTTACGTGGTTCTGAATGAAATTGATTTGATCATTGGCAGATGTTAGGTAATAAATGGATCCCCAGTTTATGGCATTAACGGCTGCATCAAGTTCTTGGTACCGAATGTTTTTAAAATCGCGATATGAATAAGACGAGATATTGCTAACAAACTGAAAATCGTATGTTAGAAATATCAAGTCGTGTTTAGAGAAATTCGGAACGGAAATCTGGTCGTATAAAAGTGTTTTAGACGCGTCATTTACCAGGAAAATATCCAAAAGAGTATTAGAAGTAGACGTAAAGTGCGTTGGTTGGGAATAGTTTACAAAATGAAGGCCCAAATTCTGCATAATCAGTGGAAATCTTAGATTAGTAAGAATATTGCAATTAAAGTCCCCAGTCAAAATAATTTTGCTGTAGCCTATCAATGCATTTTCCAGAAAATCTACAAATTGTATGTAATCAATTTGTTTACTGGGTCTGTATACACACCCAACGATAATTTTGTCAAATTTACTGAAAATTTCAAGAAAAATATACTCAATTGAGCTCATAGCCGAGGATGTATACGCAAGTTTACATGATAAACCACACTTGACATAAATAGCAACCCCCTCACCATGACCGATTCTGTCTACGCGATATAGATTATACCCATTTACAGCGAATAATTGATCACTGCAATCAGCAGAAAACCATGTCTCCGAAACACAGATTACATCCACATCAGAGCCCTCGAACAAAAACCTGAACTCGTCAATTTTTTTTGATAAGCTTTGCGCATTAAGGTGGCAAATTTTTAAACCTTGCTTTTGCCTACTGAAAATGCGGACCATGCTGCGTGAACTGTCTTTGGAACAAACATAACTATTACGATCCATCAAAACAATCAAACGAAAAGATCTGGCATTGCCTTTTGAAGAAAACTATCCGCGTATGTAAAATGTAAACAAGTTTACAAATGTGAAAACTGTCAAGAATAAGAAAGGTGAGTATAGGCGAAAAAAGAAATGAAAAAGGGAAAGGTTGGTTAAGAGCATTACACCATCGCCTAACATTTAAATTGGCGCACATTGCAGTATACATACATATGTACATACATATGTTTACCAAGAGATAATAACAATTAAGCTCGTACAAATAATCTCACTCTACTTGTTACATGTTCACTGCTTGCTGGACATCGCCTATGCTGAATACTTTAATAGCTTTGCTGGTGGGGTTCACACGCACATATATTTGGCTTCGCAATGAATATGCAGAAGATAATTTGTTTTGCTGCTCAAGCTCCATCGCGAATTTCAAGACTTCTCGACTCTCATAAATGCCCACACTTCCATTTACGTTATATCCAATGTCTTTAAGAGAAACTGAGTTTTTGGCTGACTTACGATAACGAGCAGCCGCTGCAAGCAATATTGAGCGGTCGTGTGCTGACGTCATCTTAATTACGATCGCTGTCGGTTTGCTTGTGTCTTTGCTCGGTATACGAAAAGCAGCACTTACTGGTAGGGGATTTATATTTACTGCACGGCACAGTTTAGAGAAAGTCTCGCCTAAGTTCTCTTGAGTTGTTTGGGGGATACCTCTTATGATAACATCTGCTGACAAAAGAGTTCTATGACAGTCATCCAGATGCGAGCGTAGTGTTTTTACCTCAGAATAGAGTTGTTGTATCAGTGCATTTTCAGATTGGTCATGCAGCTGCGTTTTTATTGTTTCTACGTCAGCGCGGAGTTGTTGTATTTCTGCACACTCGTTCTTCGATGTTTCCCACAAATCGGTTGACAAATCGTCCAATCTCTTCATAACGCGCTCCTCTGACTCTTTCATGCGCATAGTACAGGTCTACAAGTAAGTTATCCTTATTTCTCTCTCTTTCTAATACACCCAATTTTGACACTGTAGACAGTGTCAAACTAGATTAACTAACACAGCAACCCGAGGCCCAGGGTAGAAATTTCCAAGAAGAAATGGAGTGAAATCTCCATACAGGGTTGCCGTGTAGGTATATTTTTAAAGCAATTTAGTATGGAAATGTAGAACAAAATGTATGCCTATCAACTAAACAAATTTTGTGATTTGGATAAAATTGATTGTTTTTTTATGAAAAATAATGTCATTTCAATTATATCTACTATAACTATTTGAATATCAATATATTTTGAAGTTTTTATACATTTCAATATTTATTTTGATGATAAATGAAATGATTTCAATATATTTACATATTTTATGAATAAGAATATTTTGAAATACATTGCAGACGTGAAATGCAACCCTGCATATGTACGTACATATGTGTGTGTATGCACAACTGTTAGTTCAAACGAAGCAGTTGATGAAGTGAGTCGTTTCAAAAAAAGTTTATTTTAATATTTAATTTTATAATACAATATCGGCTAATAATTTAATTTATTTGCAAAGAACAACATTTTTCCGTCTTTCAGATATTTTTGCGAAGTTAAAGTGGAAAAAAATAGTGTGTGGTAATAAGAATTTTAGCAAATAAGACATGTATACATGTATCTAATAAAGTTGTTCGTTTCCAGAAATGCCCGACCATTGCTGTATTTTAGGATGCGGATTAGGAGTCCCGCGATACCCTTTTCCAACAGAAATGCCAAGGTGAGTGTATAAAGTGACTTAAGGGTCGAATACATAAAGCTTTGTTAACCTCGCCTGACATTTTCTACCTCAAAACTTTGCGTCCAACTTCAGAGGTATGCTACAATGAACGCCTTGACGCTTCTCTTTTATACATTTGTTTTCGTTATTTTTTTCTTTGCATTCGTATTGTTTTAGTTAATTTATTAATTCAATATAGAAAAAATGAATTAATTGTTATTTCCTCCAAATTTTTATTCCTTAATTAAAGCAAAGTCATCAAGATCTGATTGTCAAAGCAAGCAAAATTTGAGAGTTTGCCAAATTTTAACCTTGCGTCAACTTTGAGGTCTCCAATTTGCCATGCTTCGTTTAAATACGTATACTGAACTTTTCTGTCAAAGTCAAAGTTTGAGGTAAAGTCAAAATAAAGCTTTATGTAACTGACCTTTAAGTTTTAAATATGAGAAAATATTCTTTCAATAATTCTTGTTAAGTTCTTTATGGGCAATTATTGTGCATAAATTCAGATATTAGATATTATGCCATTCATAATTTTCTTAGCTTTATACAGTTTGAGTTTAGTAAAAAAATATATATGTATACATATAAACCCATTTATTTTTAAGTATTATACTTATTTTGTGAAGCAGATTTAGATATACTCTTATTCGTCAGCCGAAATTTTTTTAATAAGGTTTCACTATGGGTGTTTTTGTAAATATTGTAAATAGTTTTATTTGAACTGAATATACTTTTTTTCCCCTAAGTAGTTTTGTTTAGATTTTTAGTTATTGTACCTGAATTTTTAAAATGTGCAATTTTATTTTTATTAATAAGTTTGATTTTTGTTTTTTACGTTTTTATGTAAATACTACGTATATTGGTGAAAATAGGCCTCTAGGGGAACCGAACACCTAAAAAAATCGGTAACGCGCCTACATTGCTGCCTCCTGGGTGGTGTGGAAAAGCAATGACGACTTTCACAAATGGATACAGCTCACTAATCTTAAATTTTTAATATATTACTATTAAGAATGTGTGAGAATAATGATTTAGTGCAATGTGTCCAATTATAGTAACTTTTTTATGTTTGAGTTATGGGACTCACTTATTTTCTTTATTTATTTATTTAAATAAACAATGATTTTTTATACAAATATGTCTGTTTATTCATTATTTAATGGAAAATTTGGTGATAAATCTCAACATTAACAGCGAGGGTGCAATACGTCGTCTTTGTTGTCGCTTTTCCTCGAGTTTAATGCAAGGTAATAATAATAATTATTTAATTGCTATGATTATTCATAACAAAGCTACGCGATCTATCACGCCCGAGCAACGAGGAGGAACACGCATCAGAAACAGTTGACAATTATTCCAAACCCAAAGGATGCGGTGTATGTTTGGTGGAAACGCCATATAAGCAACTTTGTAGCAGCATGTGAACACTCCCTTATATGCACGCCACGCACACACAAAGTACAAAAAGAAAATAAGCACAGGCATCTATGAAAAAACACATTTAAATGGTGGGGCACTTTACTAATATATGCTGTAAGTAAGAAAAATGCTTGTTTATTAAAAATATTCACAGAAATTTATACAATTAGCAAGTTGCGTTTTATGTAAACAAAGAAGAACAAGAGAGTTGTCATGGAAATATCAACCACAGGTTGCTTTTCTGCGTAGTGCTAAAAGTTTTAGAAAGTTTTAGAAAATATGAAAAAATTTTCGCTAAACAAGTAAAATCTTTGTACAAACATTTCCAGATCAAATTAGTTGCTATAATAAATAATTTTCGGCAAATAGTTTCTATTATTTATGAAGTTATTAAACATTTGTTACAACCTACTACTACTTTTATTTCGGTCCTAACGAATGACACCCTTCGTTGAGTGGCTTCCAATAAGGGGAACCCGATCAGGTGAGCACAGCTGTAAGTCGAACAGCTGATTCATATCTTACTTGTACAGTTGTACAATGTTCATGCGTGAATTAAACTCTTTGATGATGCACTCTTTTTGTAAATTCAATTTAGCTTCAATTTGTGCAATCCAGCTATTTGACGGACTTTCACCTTGTTGTTGTGCAGTCAGCTGAGGCGTTGGTTGATTCGGAGAGGCAACAATTTGGCGCGCTGCCTTTGTTCTTGTAGTCACACTTGAAGTCTGCATTTTACAAATAAATTACTAATTTATTTATTTGTTTATTGATTTTAAAATATTTAAACAGAGTAAACAAGGCGCGCAGCTCTAGTTCTACGGATTTCAACTTTTTTGGCTTTTAAAATAATAGCAAAAGCAAATTAAATGTATAAAAAAGCAGCAGCGATTAAAACACGTCTACTCTAACCACATTCTACACATGTATATCCTGTGAATGAATTTTAATATTTTTCTTTTAAACAAATTTTTTTAAAGCTATTTTTTGAAAATTACAATTCTGATGTTGGGATAAAAATTTTTAATTCTATATAACTGAGCAAGGCAACATACTTGAATCTGTTGCGGAAAGTCCATAGATCCAATATGATCTGTATAAGCGGTGCGCTAAGGACAACGCCCAACGAAGCCCTCCAGGTCATTCTGGGCATTTTGCCACTTTATCTGGAAGGGTTTCGGTCAGCAGCGGCATCAGCTCTGCGCCTAAGAGAAACCTCCAGTTGGGGGGCGGGTACTATTGGACACTCCAGTATTCTGGAATCTTACAGCTTTCTCCCTCTAGGCACAGATCGTTGTGCGACCACTACAGTCGGTGATAGCTGTTTCAAAATAAACATTCCCAGCAGAGAAGACTGGGAGAGGACGGATTGGTGTCCCGAAACAAATAGTGGCACTTCCATATACACCGACGGCTCGAAGTTGGACGGCAGAGTTGGAGGAGGGGTTTATTCAAGGGATTTGGACCTTGAGCTCTCCTTCAGACTACCTGATCATTGTAGCGTCTTCCAAGCGGAAGTCTCGGCAATCCTAGACGCCGCGGCCTGGTTAAGCAAACGTGTTATCGGAGAAGATATCGCTATTTTCAGCGATAGCCAAGTGGCCATCAAATCCCTTGGCTCATACACGTTCAACTCTGAACTGACGCTCAGCTGTCGTCGATCTCTTCAGGAGATGGCCCAACAGAACCGCGTAAACCTCATATGGGTCCCGGGACATAGGGACATTGAGGGAAACTGTAAGGCAGACGAGCTTGCCAGGCAGGGCAAGACCAAGCAGGTTCTTCAGGATAAAGAGCGCTTAGGTATGCCGTTTTCCACATGCAAACTAATGCTGAAGGAGCACACACTCCGTCAAGCCAACGAAAGATGGCTGCAATCCCCAGGGTGTCGGATATCGAAACAAACCTGGCCAAAATGGGATCTTAAAAGGTCTAGACGCATTTATGCCCTAACTAGGAGGGAAATCTGCATATTGATAGGGGTATTAACCGGTCACTGCCTCATTGGTAGGCATGCAGAAAGGCTAAGTGTGCCCTACCGACGATGCTGCAGGAGTTGCAAAGATGATGAGGAGGAGGAAACAGTGGAACACCTCATCTGCAACTGTCCGGCTTTAAGCGGCGCGAGAACGCGCTTTTTGGGAGTTCCGTTCCTGGATAGCCTAAGCCAGATCGCGGAACTGGACATAAAGGACTTGATGGCCTTCATAAAGTCATCTAAGTGGTTCGAGGAGGAGTAACGGTGTCAGTTTAGGAGTGTCAGTCCCGGGATTCTGCTATGTGGAAAATCCCAACAACTCAGGGATTTTCCATTTGGCTGGGTCCCGGGACTGACTTTCCTTGTGTTGGTGGTATCACAACGGGCCTTTCAAAACTGGCCTAAGTGTGCCTCTGCGGCAGCCACTTGAACCTAACCTAACCTAACTAACTTCACTTTTTTGTATGAAAAATACATTTTCTGCTTAGAAGATATACTTTTCCAATATTTTGTTTTTCTAAAAATTTCATAAGTAAAAAAACTATTTAAAAATCAAAAAAGCTTAGCACATAAAATTATCAAAGTAAAAAATGGGTATAAATGTTTACTACTTGCAGAACACCTATATTCGATCCTCGGTGGAAGGAAAAATTTAAAACTGTTTTTTTTTTTTTAATTTTTTTTTTTTATTTTATTTTTTCAGCAAGGAAAATTGAATTTGCTTTAAATGAGACGATTGGGGATATTTTTCTGGGCAATCTTCAACTGTATGAAAAATATATTTTCTGCTTAGAAAATATACTTTTCCAATATTTAACCCCCAAAAATTTCATGAGTGAATTAAACTTTAAAAAAATCGAGAAAAGCTTAGAACATCAAATAATCAAAGTAAAAATGGGTATTTGTTTCCTTTAGGTGTCAACTGCTAATAAATTAGCTAAAATTATGGGAGATAGCTCAAAAGACGGGGTTTGGCCTCAGGATCACGAATCTGGAAGCGCTTTTTAATATTTTGCTTCTCTGAAGAGATATTTGCAATCAAAGTGGCAAGTTTTCATATGGTTGTTGTAATTTTATTAGGCTGTACCTAAAAACGTGCGAAAAAATGCGTGCCGTGGGTCATTTTTCGATTTTTTGACCATAACTTTCCATAGAAACAAAAAATTAAAAAAGCGCTTCCGGACTCGTGATCCTGAGGCCAAAACCTGTCTTTTGAGCTATCTCCCATAATTTTAGCTAATTTATTAGCGGTTGACCCCTAAAGGAAACAAATACCCAAAAACTGGACATAAAGGACTTGATGGCCTTCATAAAGTCATCTAAGTGGTTCGAGGAGGAGTAACGGTGTCGGTTTAGGAGTGTCAGTCCCGGGATTCTGCTATGTGGAAAATCCCAACAACTCAGGGATTTTCCATTTGGCTGGGTCCCGGGACTGACTTTCCTTGTGTTGGTGGTATCACAACGGGCCTTTCAAAACTGGCCTAAGTGTGCCTCTGCGGCAGCCACTTGAACCTAACCTAACCTAACTAACTTCACTTTTTTGTATGAAAAATACATTTTCTGCTTAGAAGATATACTTTTCCAATATTTTGTTTTTCTAAAAATTTCATAAGTAAAAAAACTATTTAAAAATCAAAAAAGCTTAGCACATAAAATTATCAAAGTAAAAAATGGGTATAAATGTTTACTACTTGCAGAACACCTATATTCGATCCTCGGTGGAAGGAAAAATTTAAAACTGTTTTTTTTTTAATTTTTTGTTTTTATTTTATTTTTTCAGCAAGGAAAATTGAATTTGCTTTAAATGAGACGATTGGGGATATTTTTCTGGGCAATCTTCAACTGTATGAAAAATATATTTTCTGCTTAGAAAATATACTTTTCCAATATTTAACCCCCCAAAAATTTCATGAGTGAATTAAACTTTAAAAAAATCGAGAAAAGCTTAGAACATCAAATAATCAAAGTAAAAATGGGTATTTGTTTCCTTTAGGTGTCAACTGCTAATAAATTAGCTAAAATTATGGGAGATAGCTCAAAAGACGGGGTTTGGCCTCAGGATCACGAATCTGGAAGCGCTTTTTAATATTTTGCTTCTCTGAAGAGATATTTGCAATCAAAGTGGCAAGTTTTCATATGGTTGTTGTAATTTTATTAGGCTGTACCTAAAAACGTGCGAAAAAATGCGTGCCGTGGGTCATTTTTCGATTTTTTGACCATAACTTTCCATAGAAACAAAAAATTAAAAAAGCGCTTCCGGACTCGTGATCCTGAGGCCAAAACCTGTCTTTTGAGCTATCTCCCATAATTTTAGCTAATTTATTAGCGGTTGACCCCTAAAGGAAACAAATACCCAAAAATATGTTTTTCGTAAAAAAAGTAGAGTTATGGTGATTTCGTTTCATCAAAAAATGCGTATTTTTTACACTCTTCAACTTTCCGTTTTCGTTTGCAAAATGAAGGTATAACGTCAAACAGAATATGCTTTCATTTCCTAAAAAACTCACACTTTTTACCCTCTGAAGCTTTAACAGGGAAGTTGGTTGCACTGAAAATCAGCTAACGAAAATTTTATTTGACAGATAAATTTGGTGAAAAAATTGGATTTTGCAATAACAATTGAATATGGTTGATAAGCGAAAACTAATTATTCATGCACATAGCATAGCAAACGGGCAATGTTTTTTGTTCGTTTTATCGATATAGCAGTTTCATGTAGAACGGGTACACTTTTATCACACTTTTACAGTATTCTGTGCAAGGGTATAAACATGTGCAACGAAATCAGCATTAGTGCCATGTAAAATTGTTCTTTAGTTAAAGTCCGTACGATATTTAAATTTCGATCTTAACATTGTGGAATTTTCTTACAAAATCATATCGTTAAACCAATAGGCAAAAAGTTAAATATATAAAGCCAGAAGTGAAGCTGGCTTCTTAGCTTACAAATGGTGTTTATATGCCGAAGATGATATAATTTGGTACATTTTTTTTTTTTTTTTGACACAAAAATAACAGCAAGTGGCAGCTGCTGGATCATTGCATAGATATGTACGTGTGTGTGTAAGGGAATGAGCGGATGGTTGTGTCTATGGCAGTTTTATAAGAGTGCTGAATAGTGATGTATAGTTCGGGTATAACAGAATGTGGAGATAACAAAATAGCTGGAGAGTTTGGAGACCTATTTTTTTTGGTGAGACACCAGATTAGTCCATTCTAAGTTTCCACTATAAATTTTATAGAGATCTATCCATAAATACTATACGAAATTGGGTTGCGTCTGTTTGTATGGGGAGAGTGTTAGCCTATTAATATATAGATTTACCTACATACATATGCATGCAGATAGAAATGAACAAGTGAAGAATAATAGTATTTCCTGCGAACAGACGCACAAAAACACTTTAACTTTATTTTCGGTTTTTTTATAGAATGGGCATTAGTTATTCACTTATTTCATTGAAATATTCTATTATCATTACCTTGGCCGTTTACTGGAGCAAATTTTATCAGAGGCATCATCATTTTCGCCTTCATCGCTTGCACTACCTTCTTCGCTTTCACTGCCTTCCTCGCTTTCACTGCTATCTTCGCTTTCTTCTGCTGCTGGCGCTTTCCTTTTTATTAAAAATCTACAAAATAAATCATTTAAATATTAGGAAAGTTTATATTTTTACATACAATAAGCTTACCTTTCCATTGTGAAATTTTGTTCGCAAAATAAACATATGGCATTTAGGAATGTTACTCGACAGAGTTAATCGATAGGTATTTGTTGTCGGTTAAGGAAACTGAGTTGCTACATGATACATAAGGAAACTAATAAAACCAAATTTCAACGTCGTTTATAAAACAAATAAAAACGTTTTTAATTTCACAATACAATTTGTCCAAATAAATTTGGAGCTAAAATTTAAAAAAAAAGTGCTAGAAAAATAGCTAGGAGCCAAAACCGAATTTTGGAGCTAAACGCCAAAAAAAAAGAGCTAGATCTAGCACCAAAATGGCAACACTGGTAAGATATTGCGTGGCTGCGAAGCAGAAAGTGCTGCTGGTTTACGAAACCGGAGGTCCTAGGTCGAGTACCAGGGCAGGTAACATTAAAAGTGGTTTAAAATGTTTTTTCCAAAACTGGATCGCTTTTGGCCATGCAACGTTTCTCAGTAAAAAATTCATTTGCCTGAGGAAATGTCGCGAGGGGTCGCAATATAACATGTAGGTTATGTTAATGTGTAGGATAAAAAATAGACCATCACACCACGAGTTGGTAGAAAAGCTTGGTCTTAATATACTCGACCACCATTATTGTTCAGTATTATATAACGTGTTGGCACCTTAGAAAAATTTAAGTGTTTAGCTACCATAATAAATTAAGGCCCAATTTCACGGTGGCAGGTTAACTTGAGTTCCACAGTTAACTTGGATTCGCATTTTTATTTAAGTTATTTAATTGAATTTTTACTACATAAATTGTTGACAAACGGCCTTCTGATATCTGACCAGAGGTTAACTCACCAACGTTGAGCAGTTAACCTTTGGTTAACTCAAAATGAAAAGTGAAATTCTGTGGAACGTAAGTTAACCTGGCTGGATTTCCAATTTTCATATTGAGTTAACCAAATTTTTAATGCCCAACGTTGATATACCATCCCCCAACGGCACTAGGTTGATTGACTTCGCCGCTGCTCGCAATATGGTCATCAGTAGTACCAGGTTCCAGCATAAGCGAATACACCAAGCCACATGGCTGTCCCCTGATCAAAGAACTAGAAACCAGATTGATCATGTCTTGATTGACGGCAGACATAGCTCCACCGTTCTGGACGTGCGTACACTGCGTGGTCCCAATATTGACTCTGACCATTATCTTGTCGCAGCCAAGATACGCACACGCCTCTGTGCAACGAAGAAAGTGCGCACAGTAACGGAAGGAAAGTTTGACGTCGAGAAGCTGCGCATGACACAGACAGCTGATAATTTCACAACTCGACTCTCACACCTGCTAGCAGATGGCAATCATCGACCTAACGATGTAACCGAGCAATGGAAGCATATCTCTCACTCATTGCGTACCGCCGCTGAGGCCACTATAGGGTTCCAGCGAGCCCGCAAGAACAACTGGTACGATGAGGAATGCAAAACTGCCTCGAAAAAAAAGGACGCTGCCTACAAGGAGACGTTGCGAACGGGCGCAACCCGCAGTGTATGGCAACAATATCGTGAGGCAAAGAAGGAAGAGAGACGCCTTTTCAGAAAAAAGAAAAGTGAGGCCGAAAGGCGTGAGTGTGAGGAGCTTGAGATGCTGGCTGACAGGAATGATGCCCGAAAATTCTATGAAAAGATCCGGCGGATGACGGAAGGTTTTAAGACCGGGGCAAGCTCCTGTAAGGACAATAATGGCGACCTGGTAACCGACGTACAAAGTGTACTTAAATTATGGAGGGAGCACTTCTCCTCACTGCTAAATTGCGAGGGAGACGTCGAACCCGATACCCCAAACCCTGACGATGGAAAAGTCGTCCCACCACCTGACTATGATGAAGTGAGGATAGCTATATCCCGGCTCAAAAACAACAAAGCGCCTGGAAAAGACGGACTACCCGCCGAGCTTTTCAAACGCGGAGGCGAAGAGCTGGTAAAAAGCATGCATCAGCTCTTATGCAGAATATGGTCAGACGAATGCATGCCTCCGGATTGGAATTTAAGTGTGCTTTGCCCAATCCACAAGAAAGGCGATCCCGCTAACCTCACCAACTACCGCGGAATTAGTCTTCTTAATATCGCATATAAGGTTCTTTCTAGCGTGTTGTGTGAAAGGCTGAAGCCCATCGTAGACAAACTGATTGGACCTTATCAGTGTGGCTTTAGACCTGGTAAGTCTACCATCGACCAGATTTCCACGATGCGCCAAATCCTGGAGAAGACCCATGATAAGAGAATCGATACTCACCATCTCTTTGTCGATTTTAAAGCCGCTTTTGACAGCGTAAAAAGGAGTTGCCTGTATGCCGCCATGTCTGAATTTGACTTCCCTGCAAAGCTTATACGGCTTTGTCAAATGACGTTGAGCAATACCAACAGCTCCGTCAGAATCGGGAAGGACCTCTCTGAGCCATTTGAAACCAAACGAGGCTTCAGACAGGGCGACTCCCTTTCGTGCGATTTCTTCAATCTGATGCTGGAGAAGATAATTCGAGCAGCAGAGCTAAACCGCAATGGTACAATCTTTTACAAGAGCGTGCAATTGCTGGCGTATGCCGATGATATTGATATCATTGGCCTTAACAACCGCGCCGTAAGCGCTGCCTTCTCTGGACTGGATAAGGAAGCGAAAAAAGTGGGTCTTGCCGTGAACGAGGACAAGACGAAGTATTTGCTGTCATCAAAGAAAGAATCGGCGCACCTGCGCCTTGGCAGCCATGTCACTGTTGATAGTTACAAATTTGAAACTGTGAGGGACTTCGTCTATTTGGGAACCAGTATCAATACCGAAAATAATATCAGTCTAGAAATCCAGCGGAGAATCACTCTTGCCAACAAGTGCTACTTTGGACTGAGTAGGCAATTGAGAAGTAAAGTCCTCTCTCGAAGAACAAAGATCACGCTCTATAAGTCTCTCATCATACCTGTCCTGATGTATGGCTCAGATTCATGGACAATGTCAAGAGAAGATGAGATGGACCTTGGAGTATTTGAGAGAAAAGTTCTCCGGAAGATTTATGGTCCTTCCCGTGATGCCAACGGCGAGTATAGAAGGAAATTAAACGATGAGCTGTACGAGCTCTACGCAGATCTGACCATAGTCCAGCGAATTAAAGCCCAAAGACTCCGCTGGCTGGGCCATGTTATGCGAATGGACAAAGAAGCTCCAGCACAGAAGGTTTTCCTATCGTCGCCTGAATTCGGCAGCAGAGGAAGGGGGAGGCCTCGACTGAGGTGGAAACAACAGGTGGAGGATGACTTGAACTCCCTTGGGGTTTCCAATTGATACGAAACGGCCAAAATCGCTTAGGCGGTTAAGCGCCAATAAATGATGATGATGAAGGTTGATGGTTTAACCTCTGGTCAGATATCAGACGGCTGTCTACCAACAATTTGTATAGAAAAAATTCAATTAAAGAACTAAATAAAATTGCGAATCCATAATTAACTGTGGAACTTAAGTTAACCTGGCACTGTGAAATTGGGCCTAAGGCTCGGTTTTTCAGTGCATGTTTAAACCACAGACAAAGTTGACTAGAGTTTATCTCATTCAAATTGACCACTTAAACTAAGTTTAAACTCACACTGAAGGTTAAACTTGCACTGAAAAACCAGGCCTTAGTGTGCTACTTATAGAATGCAAATTTCCATTGTAGGTATATTGAGTACTCTATAACCACGCATATTCTTCGTCCCTGTTTTAAATAGTTCTGAATAATTTCAGCTACTACTTTGTAGTTTATAATTTGTTTTATATTATCTGGATAGGAGTTTATTATTCCATTCAAATCGCATATCACTTAATAACCTACAGCAATTCATATTCTGTGTGATGACCAGACATTAAAAAATTCTTAAGTTATTCTTTTTACAGGAATGCTGACTTCGGTGGCGCGAACTAAAAAAGAAAAAACTAATGGCTGCGTTATACCAACGTTAAACAACAACATATACCAATAGGTTATCATAACCTCTGCTTTGATTTTTTTCCTACAAGTTGGCGGGACCTACAGTTTTTTCCTACTCCGAACGGCACTTGCAAAGCAAATGAGTTTTTGCTGAGAAGCTTCTTATGGCAGAAATACACCCGGCGAGGTTGCCAAACTACTGCCGAAGGGCGACCCCGTTTAGGAAAATTCTTTTTTCTAAATTATTTTGATGTTGGGTTTTGCTGGGCATTGATATGACCAAGGTCTGCAACCGATTAAAATAACGTTCCGGTTTCGGTTTTGCAAAGTGTTTCGATTTCGTTCTTTAACATTTATTTCGGTTTCGGTTACGGTTTCGTTCCGGTTTCGGTTTCCAAAAAAAACACGAACAAAATAAATTTTACTACTAAAATAATCAAGTACCTATGTAGCTTCGAAATAGGTCTGAATTTTCATTACTTTTTTTCTGCGGCCATGATGAAATTTCTCCAATATAATAATAAATTTTATTAACGCTATGCATGGACGAAATTTCAGCAAAACAAATTTCTACAATTAATTACTTTTTTATTTGAAAACAAGTAAGGAAAGCTGTCTTCGGCTGTGCCGAAGGCTAAATACCTTTCATGAATAAGCGTCACGATTTTCACTGTTTGATCCCCAGTACAGCCTGTGTGAATTTAACTTTAGCTCATACCGAAATTATCGGAGCTATCGATTATATGGGGACGATGTGTTATATTGGTCCAATCTCATTAATTTTTAACATCGACATTCCACATTCTAAAGTAGCAACATTTACGAAATTTCACGTTCCTACCGATATAATTACAGGAGTTATCTACCAAAATCCGTTAATCGGAACAATCGATTGTATGGGGGCTATGTGAAATATTTATCCAACCTCGATGATTTTCAACATCGATATTTCACATATAAAAAAAGCAATACGTCCAAACTTTCACGTTTCTACATGTTTAATTGCAGGAGTTATAGCCCAAAATCCGTTTATCGGAATAATCGATTGTATGGGAGCTATGTGAAATATTTATCCCATCTCTATGAGTTTCAACATCGATATTTCACATATAAAAATAGCAACACTTATAAAATTTCACGTTCCTTCGTGTTTAATTACAGGAGTTATAGCCCAAAATCCGTTTATCGGAATAATCGGTTGTATGGGAGCTATATGTTATATTGGTCCGATCATGCTGGTTCCGACAAATGATTCCTATATTGGAAAATGATGGCCGCATACCAAATTTCAGCCAAATATCTCAAAAACTGAGGGACTAGTTTGCGTTCAAACAGACAGACAGACAGACAGACAGACAGACAGACAGACGGACAGACGGACAGACGGACAGACGGACATGGCTAAATCAACTCATCTCGTCATCCTGATCATTTCGGTATACTTATTGATGGGTCTATCTCTTCTTCTTCTCATATTTACAAACATCGGACCAAAGTTATAATACCATTTCATGTTCATGAAAGGTATAAATATTAGGAATGGAAGCTAAATGAAATTTATAAATCGTGAAAAACATTAATATGAGTGGTGCTTTCTGAGACAAGCCTGACTATAGTCAAACTTCCTCTTTCAGAATTTTGATATTGATGTCAAAACGTGTATTTTTTAACCTTGCTCGCCAATCTTCCATGAAAAATTTTCAGGGTACCTTGTTATAAAAGAAGATACCTATGCGCCCACTAAAAGAAATAAGATACCAAAAAATCCAAATCAGATCAAAATAACGGTTACGGTTTCGGTTTTGAAAAATTAATCTGTTTTAATTGGTTTCGGTTACGGTTTCGGTTCCGGTTGAAGTCCTTGGATATGACACGACTTGGTGTAGTAGGCCGAGCACTTAATCGCTACACCACGACGGGGGCCAACTCACGTCCCTCGAATTAACGTCAGTGCCGTTAATTCGCTCCCCAGGGGCGAATTAATGTCAGAGACATTAAGATGCATGGCAAAAACGAATTAATGTCGGTGCCGTTAGTTCGTATATTATTTTGACCTTAATTCGCTGTGGACATGCGAATTAATGTCATTGGGACCATCGAGTCTCTAGCGCGATTTCAAATCTGGATATTAAATTTGTTAGTAATAAAATTAACTTTTATTATCATGAATTTCGGCCGCAGCGCGAAAATACATATATACCAAATTTTCATTTTTTATTATAGCCTAAAATCATAAAAATTCCTGCAAGAAAAATGATGTCGATCTGGTCACCGACGTACTTAAGTTATGGAGGGAACATTTCTCCTCATTGCTAAATTGCGAGGGATATAAAAATTGTATATCAAATTAAAGGTAATCAAAATACCTATCAGTAGTTTTTGGGTAATTGCAATTTAAAAAATGCATAATATGCACTTTCATCTTTAATAACTTTTTTTTGGCACTTCTCCATATATCCCAAAATCAACATATTTAGTTCTATGGAAAAAAAAGTGTGATACCCTGAAAAAAAATTTTTAAGATACTTAAAACTTAGACTAATACCTCAATTCTGTACGCTATATCTAGTCACTAATAGAGACATTTCGTGGTATATTTCATATTTGATACAATTTGGTATTCAGTAAGCTGCCTCACATCTCTAGTCTCAATAAAGAGTCACTAATTTGTCATCTGCTTGTAGGCAGGTAACAAACAAAATTAATTTAAAAAAATTTGTTAAAAAATTTAAAAAAATTAAAAAAAGTGAATTTACTAGTTAGAAGTATTTAAATGTTTAAAAAAAAGTTAATTAAATTTGAAAAAATTAAATAAAAAAATAAAAGTTTACGGTTCGCGGACCGGCACTTGAACCTGCGACCTCCCGCGTCATAATCCGGACGCTCAACGCCTGGGCTACATCGACATCTATAATGCGGGTGTCAAATGCGTTACTTAAAATTTATGGAATTTTTGTATTCACCACACCTTAAAATGAGCGAGAGAGAGACTATGGTAGATTTCTTGTGACTTTCTCTTATAGAATACCGGAATCATCTCAAGTCACAAAAATGGTATCTAATGAAATATCTCAAATTTAGTGACTTGATATGAGACAGAATTACAGAATACTGGTATAAAATTGAACGGGCTACAAAATGGCATTTTCGGTTTTTTGATTCAAAATATTTGAAAAAATTTTGGACTTTTACCAGACCGTTTTTTAACTTTAAAAAACCAGAGTAAATGCTTAGAGCGGAGACTTTTACTGTTTTCAATTTAGAATTCTATTAGCAAAAAATAAAATTACATAAGGGCTTAGAACATGACAGAACGAGGTGTTCTTTAATTATGGTAAGTAGGTATAACAACGCCGAAAAGTATTAAATTAATACCATGTTCGGTCTAATTAAGAGAGAGAGGAATTCAGTCGAAGATTCTCTCAGGCAAAAAAAAATTGTAGTACACAGTTTAATTATATTGCCTTCGCCGAGAGTCGAACTCACAATTTATTGAATGCTGAGCGGATATATCCACCATCAAGCCATCGAGTGCTTATGCTTGCCAGCGTCTAATTGCTGCTTTGTTCTAAATGATAGCGACGAACCGCGTGCTCTGAAGAACAAACCACCCTACTTAATTTAATGCTAAAAGTAATTAATTTAATACTTTTCCTTTTAAATCAAAAATACTTAAAACATTATAGGGAGAGAGAAGAGAGCGCTTTAGTATTATTTTGGTATTATTTTAATACCATTTTGGATTAAAAAATGTTCATAGTCTTAAAATAATACTATTTAGTATTAAAACTCAATTTTAATTCCAAAAAGGTTTCATTTTAATAGCGCCTGGCATTAAAAGTAAACTTTCATCTTTTACTGTGAAAGTTTAAACCATTTTAACTCAAAAAACTATATACATAGTAGACCCCTGCATGAATGCATCCAAAACGGCAAATGATTCATTCATATTGAATTTGAATGAATTGAATTGCTTTGCTTTGCTTTGAAATTGAATACCTGACTGTTTGAAACAAATGTCTACATTTGAATATTAAAAAAATTTCAAACGAAATTGAATTCATATTCTGACTTTTTTTTAAATCTATGCAGATATCCCAATCCCAATCATTTCTGTGAAAGTTTTTAGAATTTAATGTTGGATTGCAAAATTGAACGCTACATGGGCATTTCATACATACATCTTCAAAATGGACTTAAGTCCAGGCCGAACAAAAGTTGTTAATTTTTTTGTTAAAAAGTCATATCGTCGGTGATTCTGCAAAACGACGTACGGGCTATAAAAGTGTTTGTAACAAACGTCGTTTACGCGGTCTCTTAGATGTCCGATGAGTGGTTTTGCATAATCACCAACGATATCCACATTTTAATTTCCAATATTTGTATACATATTATCTAATATCTTTAAACGAGTTAATCTTGTATATTTGTATATTTGTATGTTCGGACTATCTAGAGAACCGCTTGACCGATTGGGATGAAATTTGGCACAAAGATAGTATGATGGATTCTAAGACTACCCACTTTAGGGTTGCCACTTGGGGCGGTTTACAGGGTTGCCAGCTATCCCTTTTTTTTTTAATTATGGAGCAAGATATGCCAATATGGGTATCATATGAAAGCTATTTTCGGCGAGATACCAACTAAAATATTTTCAAGTAGAGTTGCCACCTAGGGTTGCCGCCTTACCACAATATATTTGTATATCCGGTACTATCTCGAGAATCGCTTGACCGAATTGGCTGAAATTTGGCACAAAGATAGTATGATGGATTCTAAGACTACCCACTTTAGGGTTGCCACTTGGGGCGGTTTACAGGGTTGCCACCTATCCCTTTTTTTAATTATGGAGCAAGATATGCCAATATGGGTATCATATGAAAGGTATTTTCGGCGAGATACCAACTAAAATATTTTCAAGTAGGGTTGCCACCTAGGGTTGCCACCTTACCACAATATATTTCTATATCCGGTACTATCTCGAGAATCGCTTGACCGAATTGGCTGAAATTTGGCACAAAGATAGTATGATGGATTCTAAGACTACCCACTTTAGGGTTGCCACTTGGGGCGGTTTACAGGGTTGCCACCTATCCCATTTTTTTTAATTATGGAGCAAGATATGCCAATATGGGTATCATATGAAAGCTATTTTCGGCGAGATACCAACTAAAATATTTTCAAGTAGAGTTGCCACCTAGGGTTGCCACCTTACCACAATATATTTGTATATCCGGTACTATCTCGAGAATCGCTTGACCGAATTGGCTTAAATTTGGCACAAAGATAGTATGATGTATTCTAAGACTACCCACTTTAGGGTTGCCACTTGGGGCGGTTTACAGGGTTGCCACCTATCCCTTTTTTTTAATTATGGAGCAAGATATGCCAAAATGGGTATCATATGAAAGGTATTTTCGGCGAGATACCAACTAAAATATTTTCAAGTAGGGTTGCCACCTAGGGTTGCCTGTGGTAAGGTGGCAATATTTATATATATATTTCTATATCCGGTACTATCTCGAGAACCGCTTGACCGATTTGGATGAAATTTGGTATGTAGATAGTATGATTGATTCTAAGACTATCAATTTGGGGGTTGCCACGTCATCATTTGGGATAATTTTTGGGTTATTTTGGGAACATCTGAGGGACTATTCAAGGATTATTTTGGGATCATTTTTGGATAATTTTGTGGTAATTTTCGAATCGTTTAGGGTACATTTAAGGTTGTTTTTGGGGTAATTTGTGAATTATTTTGGGACCAATTTGGGATCATTTTAGGGTCATTTTGGGATCATTTTTGGGTAGTTTTGGCTATCAAAGTAAAGGTATTGTCGCCGACATACCAGCTAAAATATTGTCAAGTAGGGTTGCCACCCAGGGTTACCATTTTACCGTATTGTAATTGTATTTTGTATTTTGGGATCATATTTGGATATTTTAGGATTATTTTGAGAACATCACTTTGGGATAATTTTCGGGCTTGCTTGAGATCATTTTGGGTTCAATTTCGGATTAATTTGGTACAATTTTGGGTAATTTTCGGTTCATTTTGGAGCCATTTTTTGATAATTTTTGTATCATTTTGGGATCATTTTTGGGTTACTTTGGGAACATTTGAGGGTCTTTTTGGGGTGGTTTTGGGATTATTTTAGGATATATTTGGGATCATTTTGGTGTATTTTTTGGATCGTTTAGTGTGCATTTAAGGGTATTTTTTGGGGTAATTTGGGAATTATTTTTGGACCAATTTGGAATAATTTTAGGTTCATTTTCGGATCATTTTTGGGTCGTTTTGAGTTCAATTTCGGATCATTTTGGGAACATTTAAGGGTCTTTTTGGGATAATTTTAGGATTATTTTTGGATTATTTTAGGGTCATTTTGGGATCATTTTGGGTAAGTAAATTTAGCGCTAAATTGATAGCACCGAGCAAGCTCGGTCACCCAAGTACTAATAAATACTTTTACTAGGGTTTCAAGACTTTTTGAATTTTTCAGGATTGAAAACCAAATGCAGTGGTATTTATTGCAGCCAACTCAACCAACAACATTTAGCCAGATGTATTTCTAACTCTCACAAAATTCAAAATTCTATAATTACAAAAAAATACACACATTTATGTCCTATAAAGCTAATATTACTAATACTCTACACCTTTATAAAAAAAAATATGTGAAATTGTAAGCTGTGTAGCCAATATATTTGTTTTGAATCAGAATGAATAATATTATTTTCATTCATTCATTCATATTCTTTTTTTTTAATTTTGAAAATTTTAGGCAAAATGAATATTCAAAATATAAAATATTCAAGACTGAGTTTTTTGGTTCTTCAAATGGAAAATTCAAATTTACTGTATACTATACCTGTATACTATACCAGTTGACAGACTTGTTCATATATGCATCAGAATCATACCAGTTGGCAAACTAGTTCATATATCCATCAGAATCATACCAGTTGACAGACTAGTTCATATATGCATTAGAATCATACCAGTTGGCAGACTAGCTCATTTATGCATCAGAATTATACCATTTGACATACTAGTTCATATATGCATCAGAATCTTACCAGTTGACATACTAGTTCATATATACATCAGAATCAGGACATACTAATCATTATGCCCATTCAGATCGTACCATTTGTTATACTAGTCCACGAATTTGATATTCATTCCAGTTGGTATACTAGTCGGTCTATGCACCAGTATCATAGTCAGCCTCTACATCAGCAATATACCAGTTTATTCTTTAGAAAGCAGCGACTATTTGTATTTACCCAAACACGAAAAAGCATCTGTGAATTACAAGGTTAAAAGAAGCAGTTACAAGAGAAAAAGAAAAGCAATTGTCCTCTTCTGCATCAGCACCATACCAATTGGTATACTAGTCAGCCTCTATATCAGCATTATACTAGTTGATATACTAGTTCATACACAGCCAAAAATGAGCTAAAGGTTCTGAGTTCGATTCTCTGTAAAGTCAACACAATTTTTCTTTATTCTATATTTTTTAAATTATGTAGTTTATTGTACTTTTAATTTAATAATTGAATTCAACTTGGAATGGCTCCTTTCAATGTGCGCGTTCGTCAAGTTTGATTATATAGGTAAAGGCCCAATTGCATTAAACTTTGTAGGATCCCCTTTCATACAAAGTTTTTTGAACGTAAAGCGAAGCGAAATTTTGGCAAATGCTGAAAAACGAGGCGCGCATTTGTTAAAGTTTCACAAAGTTTTATGTAATTGGGGCTTTAGGGTTGTATTTTTAGGTAAGGTAAATTAGGGTTACTTAAGGTTAAGTTGACTGCTGAGTTCCGGTCCCACATATGTAAATAGAGATAAAAGTAAGTCTCTTTTCAAAAAGTCAAAAAGAGTCAAAGTAAGACTGCTTTCATGCTGGGCCATAAACTCGAGTGAAAGGAGCATTGTTAGAGTTAATTTATATTGTTGTTGTCAATAAACTCAAGTTTATACCGCAACGTAACAAAAGGGCGGTTATATATCAACAGGTTGTCATAACCTCTAACGAGATTTTTGCCGTGCTTCTCTTCCAACTTATAGTGTGCTGCTTTATTTTTTCCTACAAGTTCGCGGGACCCACAGTTTTTTTTAAAACTTGACAAATCTATGACTGTTTAAACAGTTGAATGCAGTTACTTCAACTAAAATTACCGTTCAAACAACCAAAATTTGGTCAACTTTAAGATAACAGTACGAGATTGTTGATTTTACCAGTGCCCTTTTTCTATGTATAGGTATACACCAGAAATATAGCAGTTGACATACTAGATCATATATACATCACCATCATATTTGTATTTACCCAAACACGAAAAAGCATCTGTGAATTAAAAGAGAAAAAAATAAGCAAACCAAAAGTTTCCTAAAATGTTTGCATAGTACCATGTACAATAGATCGTACTAATGGTCGCGGTATAATAAGGCCTTATAATAATAATGTAGTATGAAATGGAATTTTTCCTATAAGAATTTTTTCTAAATTAGATTAGACTTGTAGTCTGAACCTTTTTCAGTTTATATTCAGAAAGTAACAATTCATATTCAGAATTTCCATTTGATATTCAGAAAAATACAATTCACATTCAGAAAATTACAATTGATATTCAGAAAACTTTCTGAATATAAACTGAAAAAGTAAGTAGTATGATTTCAATCCGAGATTCATACATACTTGTATACTAGTATGAACCAGGATTTTTCTGACTAGTATGATTTCGCCCAGCAAATTATAGTTGTATACTAGTATGTTTTCTGATTAGATTGGCATTGATTGGTTTATGGGTAATCAGTAATGAACTAGTATAAAAACACCAATAAAATGTGTAGTAAACGAGCTAGGTGTCTGCTGAGTAGTTTGGAACAGATTAGTTTGAAGGTAGTCAAAAAAATCACAGTTTGGCGTGGTAATTGCCAAATTTCAACACTCACTTGCGAAGGGTTTATGCCCCTTTGCGTTCGCACACAATTCATTGTGAGATAGTAAAATAAGCATTTCAAAGCATATTTAACACTTTCACTTAAGTTTAAATGCAGTAATATCAAAGATATTTTAGTTGTTTATCCACTTACGGATGATTTTTTTTGGAAAAGTGGAGTAATATCAACATATTACACAAAAGAAAATTATTCACCGTCACCCACGTTCACGCTCACCCTGCGGGTTAGGGGTTTAGAATATGCCCGAGGTAGGCATACCGGTCGTAAGAGGCGACTAATATGCACATAGGTAATTGACGTGCTACTCGATGGTTGATCTACGGATATGATGCCTCTCACCTCTCATTACCCATCTTCTCCTTCCTCATGGATGGAGGGATGCCATGACCTAGAAGGTTCCAATCCAAATCGCTACCACGACAGTCGGGCAGTACCGCAAGGGAGTACCGCAGCGTACCGGGGTCATATCCGGCCAAGGACTGTCAACTTCGGCATCACTCCCCAAAACCTTCGGGGAGTGTTTTGTTGTTAACAACAACAACAACAACGCTCAAAGATAAGTGTATATAGGGCTTAAAGGTGGTTGTATACCCCGGGAAAAAGGGGACATTGCGTTTGCATGCTTTTTAGTTTTCGCATGTAAAATCAGGCCATGCAACTTCGGCTTCAATATGCAGTTACAATATTTGCAAGTAATGTTATCGTAGCAAATCCACTTCTCAAATCATTTGTGCTTCAACCAAGATGACCGAAAGCTTTGCTTGTACTTTCTGAGGTGAAAAAAGTTCATTAAACACAAAATAATGTACCAATTCACCAAGGAAATACAACCTCTTTCCACTTGTCAGTGCTGCTATCGCTGCTGTCATTCCTAAAATAAAAGGGTGTAATAAGCAAAGAATTTCAATATAAAAACAGCTAATTTTTATTACCTTTCCTTTTCGACGGTCAGTATGAAAAAACGTGCACATAAATAAGCGATTGACTATTAAATTTGGAAGTAGCAATGCGATTACATACCAATAATCGATATACATATGTAATAAAAATGTATTGGGCATGCCAGACTATCAACTTTTGAACAGTTTGATAGCCATAAGGAAGAGTGCACACGGTCGATATTTATATTCTAAAAAGTTCTGTGTAAATAATTTGGCAAATTACAAAAATGTTTTAGCGAAAATAGCTAACTCGATTAAAAAAAAGCTAAACAACTAGCTAATAGCTAAACCCGATTTTCTATAGCTAAACGTCGAAATAAATAGCTAAATCTAAATATATATATAAAATAAAATAGCTAAAATGGCAACACTGGTCACAGTCAACATAAAATACATTTTATGTTTAATATGGAGTTTTAAAATTAAAATGAAGAAAATGCCATTTTATCATTTTAATGCGGTGTGTGTCTATGGTTATTTGGGTGACAGTACATGAGTTTGCCCTCTGTCGGTTATTAGCACAATGTGCAATGGTTTGTGACACAGATATGCTTGTTAGCTGGCACACTGTGATCCTGCCAAAGTTAAAAAAAATTCTTCATACCACCAACCAACTTAATTTCTTTTCATGATGGGTTCCTGATGCCTGTTAAATTTTTTTCAGCTAATATGTTTGTTTAGCATGACTATGATTGACCAAAATTTTAAATTTCTTTTTAAGTTTAGTGAAGATATTAACTAATACGCGTGTTAAGCAACGACTATGATTACCGGTCATAGTTTTGACACAACTCAAGTCTAAAATAATGAAGTAAAAATCTCGTTGAGTTTAAGATTTTTTTTCTAAAGCCATATTTCGGGTTTTCCAATTCACAACATTCTTTTTTGAATATTGTTCGGCTCATTAGGTTGTTCGGCCGTTCAGGCCGAAGGAGAAAACCAGAGCCGAATATAAAATACTAGTCGAATAAGCCAAATACCGAAGCTTGGCCGAATATTCGGTCGGACACTAATAGGTATATATCGTCGGTGTTCATCCAAAACAACTTAATGGACAAATCCAAACCACGTAAGGGACAGTTTGGTGAAAAATGAGATTTGCTTATCAGGGCAAAAAAAAAACTATCGGGCATTATGGATATCTACGCCTAACGACAATTTATCCGGTCTTGTGTAACCCAAAGTAAATTTGGCCCCCCATATTTAATCTTCACGTGTCTCTTCTTCTTGGTGGTAGAAGAATGGATGCAACGGTCGTAATGCAGGGAGCAATCATCCATAAAACTCCAGAGAGATCGTTGATACAGCGGATTGCCCGCCACCGCGTGAGTGCTCACAGCCCATCAGCTACAACTTGTTTCGTACCCCGTAGTCAGAATTTTAAATAGCTTAAATAAGTTATAAGTGGTGATATCAGCCATTTTCTAGCCTAGATCCAATAAGACGCCGAAACTAGCCAATAGAACTCCTATTATTACCTCGTTCAAGTCGGCTTTATGGCTGAAAGTTGTATGTATACATATGTATATAGTTACATCAGGATTTTTTTTTACCCGTCCTCCAATTAATTAGACGAGATAGATGTGTAGAACTTTTGTCTACATTTTCATGTTTGAAGTCAGAACAACCCACTCTATTACGACGGCACCGGAAATGTATGTATTAATTGCTTCATCTTAATTGTTGTTAGGTACTAGAGGTGGGCGTCGTGCGTGTTTTTGACCGTGACACGAAACACGCACGCGTGTGTCCATGTGCTTGTGTTTGAAAATGCGATTTGGTGTCGAGCTCGTGTTGAGCCCGAAAACCAAACACAAAAAAAAAAACACGCACAAAAAACACGATAAACTTTTTTTCACTTTTTGTACTAAACTGGCGCACTTTTATTTTTTGTAAATTATATTTTTATAACTTTCTTAGTTCATCATCATACCAGATGACGAAAATACGCGTTCACATGTGTGCATTATAGGTTTATGTATAGGCTTAAGAAAAATATTTATTTGCCAAAGTTTCTCATTTTTTTAAACTGAATTCAAAAATGTAAACTGCGTTTGCATATACTAAGTACACTTGATTGCGTGCAAAGTTACAGTTCTTATTTTTAATTGTTTTCTTATTTTACCATTATATCGCTTCCCTGGTTCTATAATGACACAATTGTCAATTTTCAAGTTTCGAGATAACGTGCACAAAAGCTTTAGAAAGTGATAATCTTTGCTGCGTATAAATTTTATAATTGTATTACAAATAGTTTCCGCGCTAGATGCATGCGAAGTTGTTCCAATTGTCCATAACATATGCGCATACAAATATTGAAACTTGTTTCACCAAAACTTAATATTTTACAATTGCGTCATTATTGAACCAGGGAAGCGACATGTATCTACATGAGTACATAAAAAAATACGTGTAAACATATATCGACGGCTCCGTTTCAAAAAATATTTTTCAAAAATATCCTAGATAGGTTGTTTTTGAATCAAATTCCTAGAAATAGGGCGACATGCCACCAAGTCGTCGATACATACCTTATAAGCTTTAGATGTATAAGTGCATACCATGTACAAAGTACATACTATCTATATATATAAAAATGTAGGGGGGTTTTTCGTAACGAATTGGCTCAAAAACTACTCAACAGATTTTTACCAAATTTTGACAGTTTATTCCTTGGATACGTCGTACCAACAATTTTTATATTTTTTCCCGCTAGATGGCGCAGGAGTCGTTATATCTACAAAATCCGTATTTGTGGTCAGATTTAGTTCATATTTGGCACATGTGTTTGATATATAATCAACAACTTTGTTGCAAAAAATTAACCCGATAGGTAGCGCAAACTAGATATTAGAGATCTTTCAATTTGTAATCCATAACATATAACCACTGAAATGAGGTAAGTTCCGCAGACGAAGTCGCGTGCATCTGCTAGCATATATATAAAAGTGAAATGGTGTTCAGTCGTCACGCTAAAACTCGAAAACGGCTGAACCAGGTCATATACTACTTTGGGGGTTTGTTTGTTATTACCACGCGCAGGTCATGTTATAAAATCAGAAGAAAATATTAGAGGGGTGTGGCACCTCCCATACAAACTTTTTTCTTCAAGGTGAATATCTCTAAAAGGGTTTGAGGTAGGGACCTGGAAATTGGTACAGAGCTATAGGATAACATCACCAATAAAACTTGGGGTTAATCAAAAAGGGGGCGTGGTACCTCCCATACGAATGAAATACTTCATAGTCCATATCTCTGGAAATATTTAGGTTAGACCACTGAAATTTGGGAAGGGGTTATATGAGATCGAACCCTACCACATCCAAAAAAACTGGGGTAACGAAAAAGGGAGCGTAGCACCTCCCATACGAATGAAATATTTTCATAGTCCATATCCCTGCAAGTATTTATCTTAGAGCACTGAAATTTGGTGAGGGTTTATATGTGATCGATCCCTAACACCTCCCAAAAAACTCGAGTTAACGAAAAAGGGGGCGTGGCACCTTCCATACGAATGAAATACTTCATAGTCCATATCTCTGGAAGTATTTAGGTTAGACCACTGAAATTTTGTGAGGAGTTATATAAGATCAATCCCTGCCACCTCCAAAAAACCTGGGGATAACGAAAAAGGGGGCGTGGTTCCACCTATACGAAGGAGATAGGGATATGGATTAAAATAGATATAGGGATCGGGTTAGAGAAACATGCAGGGAAATAAATTTGTGGCTGGACAACGTCTGCCGGGTTAGCTAGTTTACAAATATATACAAAAATGAAAAAAATAAAAAAGCCAAAAAATACCGTTTTATTTTTTTCGTGCGTGTTTAGTGCGTGTCGTGTTTTAGTAATTTTTCCCCGTGCGTGTTAGTGCGTTTTTTCGTAAATCTGTTTCGTGAACGTGTCGTGTCGTGTTGCAAAAATCATGCACGCGCCCGCATCTATTAGGTGCTCTTTTGTTCAACACATTTCATCTGGCAGAGAAAATCAGATACTTTGTATAATAAAAAAGTGTAAAAGTTTAAGATAATTTTAGTTTTATTTGTATACTTGCCCAGCATATTTTGTACAAAAGTTGGCTATTGTTTGCATCAAAGGACATACATAATTAAGTTTCTAACCAGAAACTATTCAAATTGCAATTTGTATGCAACAACACTTGGAACTGTGCCAAAAAAAGATAATAATACAAGAGTGTATTGAAAAATTTTCATGCCATAAAACTTAATGTTGTTTGTAAAAAGGTAGAGTTGTATCTTAAGTTTTAAAACCTAGTTTTCACTATACAATTCCTTAAAAAATCACATCGTTGATGATTATGCAAAACCACGTACCACGAAAATGCAAAAAAAATTAAAGGACACTTTTTTCAAAATTGACACACAATCACCCTTATCGCGAGTTTTGTTTTCACCCGAAAATATTCACTTTTTTCTTCGCCTTATCGCAGATAGTAGCGAACAGATTTTCCGTTTTCGAAAAAAATTCCGCCTTAGAAACGATTAATTTGTTTACAAAAGTGCTAAAAAGAACTTTTAAACTCACAGTGAATCACTTAGCTCCAAAGAGTTGATTCGTATTCTCCTCGCGTTCGATTAATAACAGCCTAAGGGCAACACTATACATGTTTCCAAATATTTTTAAGCCTTATTTTAATTTTATTTGAAGAAAATGTACGCTTGTTTACAAAAATGGATAAATTGCAAAAAGTTCGAAATAGAGCATCAGCTGATTCGAAGTGAACTTTTGTTCGGGCGAAATTGTCGATAGGCGGAAACAGTTCGCCCGAACACAAAAAGTGAAGGCGAAATATTTTCCGGGTGAACTCTGCGATAAGGGTGAATATATAGTGGCTTGTACTGAAGTTAAAAAATTTTTTGTCTCTTCTGTAAATTTTGAGTGCCAGCGTTCACGTCATTTTGCTAAACTCTTATGGGCAATTTTAGGAGATAAGACTTTCATGGTGGTGGGGATTGTGCTTCCAAATAAGTTAGAAGGAGTAACTGGCCGAAAAAATTTTAAAATTAAGGTCAAATTTAGTTCAATCAAATTTTCCCCTTAAAATAAAAGACAACTAAAAGTCAAACCAAATCCATAAATCCTTGTTATTAGAGAGGTAAGCTTTCCTATTATTTTTTCCTCATTTTGTAGCACGGTGTTACGGGCAAATATGTTTACATTTTCAAATCTCCTGATTACAGACATATTTACATACTCCTGCATTTTTATGTATGAAACACACTCGTTATCGGCTTTCCAAGATTGAATGCCCTTGCCCAATGGCTTATCCACATTCGATTACAGAAAATTAAAGTAAGTCATAAAGTAACCGTAACATTTCAGTTTAATCAGTTAAATGATTTATGTATTTTGTCATAAGCCAAATGAGTCGAAAACAAAAATTTTAGGATTGATGGGGACTTTTGAAGCTTGCATTCTGAAGGTGAAGGTTAGGTTAGGTTTAAGTGGCTGCCGCAGAGGCACACCTAGGCCAGTATTAAAAGGCCCGTTGTGATACCACCAACACTAGGAAAGTCAGTTCCGGGACCCCGCCATATGGAAAATCCCTGTATTATCGGGATTCCCCACATAGCAGAATCCCGGGACTGACGCTCCTAAACCGACACCGTTACTCCTCCTCGAACCATTTAAATGACTTGATGAAGGCCATTAGGTCCTTTATGTCCAGCTCCGTGACCTGGTATAGGCTAACCAGGAAGGGCACTCCCAAAAAGCTCATTCTCGCGCCACTTACATATGTATTGATCTTTTATGATCCCATTTCGACCAGGTTTCTTTGTATATCCGGCATCCTGGAGATTGCAGCCATCTTTCGTTGGCTTGGCGGAGTGTGTGTTTTTCAGCATTAGCTTGTGGCAAAGGGCATACCTTAGCGCCCTTTATCCCGAAGGACCTGCTTGGTCGTGGCCTGCTTCGCAAGTTCGGCTGCCCTACAATTTCCATCAATGTCCCTATGTCCCGGGACCCATGTGAGGTTCACGCGGTTCTGTTGGGCCATCTCTTGTAGAGATCGACGACAGCTGAGCGTCAGTTCAGAGTTGAACGAGTAAGAGCCAAGGGATTTGATGGCCGCTTGGCTGTCGCTGAGAATAAAACCTTCAGTCTGGAAGACACTGCAGTGGTCAGGTAGTCTGAAGGAGAGCTCAAGGTTCAGATCCTTTGAATAAACCCCTCCTCCAACTCTGCCGTCTACCTTCGAGCCATCGGTATAAATGGAAGTGCCGCCATTCTTCCCTGCTGGGAATGTTTATTTTAAAACCGCTATCTCCGACTGTTGTGATCGCACAACGATCTGTGCTCAGCGGAAGAAAACTTTAGGATCCCAAAATACTGGCGTGTCCAGTAATGCTTGCGCCCCAGCCGGACGTTTCCCTTAGACGCAGAGCTTTGTCAGCCAAGTTCAGGCGCACGCCATTCAGTTTCGGTAGTATTGTCGGTGGTATCTTATAGCGGTTGGTGAAAAGGACCAGTTCTACTTTTCCCGGGTTGATGCTCAGTGCGAGCACCATGTGGAAACCTCTCGCAGTGCTACTTGCTTCAAGTCGCACAGGGTTTGTGGGAATGCTGTTAGCTAGAGATAAGTTTGCTATCAATAGTAGTGGAGAGGTAGTCATTTATTATCCTCTCGAAGGTTTTGAGTACAAAGGTCGAGAGACTGATCGGCTTGTAGTCCTTGGGCTCGTAATGGGACGCCTTTCCCGCCTTAGGAATAAACACTACCGCGGCGCTTCTCTGTGATATATATTTATATGGCAACCCTAACACTTACGATATAATACTGCTTAGCATAAGTATATAATGTAGATTTAAGGTTCACGATTGTTCGCTCTATTTAATAAAGTCAGTCGTTCATCAGCATTCCTCGTGTCCTATTTGTTCGTATACATATTACTCTGAAGGTGAAGGTATCTACAAAAATTGGTCTCCGTCGGAATTTCTGTTATTTGACCATTATTATAAATTTCATGAACATGAAATGGTATTATAACTTTGGTCCGATGTTTGTAAGTAAGAGAAGATCAAGAGATTCACCAATAAGTATACCAATATGATCAGGAGCGGAGGGAACGAATTTATAAGCTCGAATAAATTTGTATGGAAAAAAATGCAGGGGCCAGCTAGAAAATAAATTGCCAAAAACCAGGGAAATTTGATAGCGGCTTAAGATTTGTATCTTTCTGTAGTGAAATTTAACGAGCTACAAAACTGCGTACTCGAAAAAAATCTAAAAATTCTGTGCAAAAAGTTGGAAAATTGGCTGAAAATGTGTCGAGTTTTCCTGAATTTTGCACAAACTTTAATTTAAGAAGCACATGCTGTATTTCTAGGAGTACTTTCATACAAAATTAGCGAAAATATTCAAAAACAAAAATGATAATTGCAATTTTATGGCGTACATTTCTTTTGACACTGACCGTAAGTACAAATTTTTGGGGTCAAAACAACACTTTGCTGTATATATAAACTAAAACTAATAATTTTTCAGAGTTCTTAAATTGACTTCACCGAGAATCGAACGCAGGTTCTTTGAACGCTCAACCATGATGCCATCGCATACCTACTTGTGCTGGTTAGCGTCTAATTAAAGCTTTGCTCTAAATGCACTTCGCTTTCAGTAAAATTACCTCTTCAGGATGTAATTTTACCACTACGAATTGCATTTTCGAAGAGCGATCAAATTAGAATTTATGTATGTAATGTTAATCAAAAATGTAAAATCGAAAAATATGACTACTACTTTTACGTTCGAGTGTCTTATGTAGTGTTCATGCTGAGTTTTAAATGCTGCATTTACCATTTTCGGACATTCATTTCGAAGATGCGTTCATGCTGCCGCTTTTACTAATGCATTTACCTCACGGCTGCAATTAGTTTAGGTTATGAGCATGTTTACAAAAAGATGAAATTTTTTCTACATACATTTGGTCGATTTATATTGGTTTAAAAGCATCACTTTAATTGTAGTATAACTTTTTGCAAAAATATTGTAGCATTTAGTTGCTTTTCGTGTCAGAATTTGTATGGTAAATGCTAAAATAAATCCCGCATTTTGGGCCTAATGTTAAAATGCAAAATGCTGGCTCAGCATGAACAAACTATTAAATTTGGTTAAAAACATAAATTATTGTAAATTTGCGAAAAAAATATTAATTTTCAACAAAACATTACAACTATTTTGGTAACAATATTAAACTGAGTTTTTAGAGTTTAGTCGTGGTCTGCGGTGCATTGTTATGTAAATATAAATTTATGGTCACTCTAATTCACTAAAGCCCTCACGGGCACATTTTTCAAAAAGTGTTTGTGACACTTTTAAAAAGCCTTATCCAAGGGCGTACGCCGATCGTCACAAAAAAGGGGTGGAGGGAGGGGGGAGCTTTTATATATTTGCCAAATAACTATAATTTTTCGTGGATTTTTTGAAAATTCACCTTAAACTAAATCTTCAGAGAGAGCATCAGGGGTGTTTTAAAAACTAATTAAAACTTCGAGATCTCTGGTATTCTAGGAACTCTAGAAAATGCTTTTTGTTGATTTTTTAAAGTTCAGTTTCATTTGGTATGGGTGGGGCAACGGCCCCCTGCCGCCGTCCCTCCCCCATTCGTACGCCCTTTTCCTTATCTAACTACAATTATTTAAAAAAAATATTTTGTTCTCGTTATGTAATTACGTAGAAGCACTTTGCCATTTTTCTTTACGTCGTAGTTTGAAGCAAAACTTAAAAAAGCACGCATGTAGGTACCTACATAGGTAGGCTTTGCGTCACAAAATGTTTGTTTTGAAAGTTATTTTTTAAACTTTTACCCAGTAGAGCGAACACCCTAACAATAAATGTTTTTTGTTCGAAGAATAGAATTGAATTTAATACAAATTTATATGTACGTTTGTTAAATTAGATTTTTATGAGAAATAAATATTTTAAATTAAAAATATGAATACAACGTGTTCATTAATACTTTCTCTGTTTTGTTTTCTCCCGCACCCAAATTAATACTGCATTTAAAGCTGTCTTTCGGTATTTTGATATTTCGACTGAATTGATTAAGGCATTCGACGAAATCATGGATAGCCCTGGTAATAAAAACAATTATTTCATTAATACTGTGCATTTTTAGTTGTTGTAGGAACCATGCATTAGTAATATTAAAGTAATAAATAATTTATCTTGAAATATTATTGTATGCACAGTTGCCGCCAAGCTCAAGGGTAATTTTGTAGTGGTTATACATTATGCGTTGAATATAAATAATTTATTTTTTTTGCTAAAATAGCAGGCGTGCGCTAATTTCGATTGTTGTAAGGAAAAACATCCGCTCGATTGCTGCAGAAAGCATTCATAAGTGCATTATTCTACGATACACAAATTTATAGTCTTATAGGGCCGATACATTAGCGCAAATCCGGACTTAACTCCGTTTTTGGGAATTAAATGAAGATTTGAGCGGATGTAAGAGTATAAAAAAATTTTGCACTGGCAACACTATTCAGATAAATAAACAAAAACAGCAAGATAGTCCGGTTTTACATTTGTCAAGTATTGCTTTCAACTCTGCTGGTGTCTCTTTTGTGTTTTCTATTCGTGTCTACGCTTGTAAATTGTTCTTGAAAGCAATTATGAAACAAAATATGGGGGTACAAGGAGGAGTGAAAGAGATAGTAAGAAAAACTTGAAACGAGTTGATGGTACGCTTTCAAGTGTACTCTTCCCTCGATTCTCACCTCCCTCGAATATGTCGCGCAGAATTGAATTCAAGACTTGAATAATGTAAAAGGGGTGATATACAAGCAAAGTGAAACAAATTAATGCTAGCGACCGCTAGATGTCACGCTAGAATAATAACCAAAGTCAGGTAAATATATGATGGAATAACAACCAAAATAATAATCTTCAATGTTGTATGTGTCAGGGTAAAATTTGTATCTGATAAAAGAGGATTTATGCGTGATATTCTCCGTGTATGTATCCATAGCATTACCCAGATAAGTTTTGCGCGCGCTTATCCGTTTGCGACATATGCACAGTTCGGCCTAATAATAATCGTATTATTATTTTTTAAATTTTGTGAGTATATTTTTAAAAGTTTTCTGCAACAAGCTTTGGCCTTTTCTGTTTAACGTATTCTCACCTAAGCTTATCTCCAATCTGATATTCGGCTACAGAAAGGACCCTGCAGCGAAAGCAACTAGTTTAAAACTACTTTGCAACTAGTTGGTGCACCGGGCCCAACTAGTCAGTGTTCTGTCTTTTTTCCATATAAGCAACTGGTATTTTTTACGTGTTGATGTCCTACGAGATGTCAATTGTCAGATTTCGACCAGAATATACCAGTTATCTACTAGTCAGGAAATACCATTCTCATACTAGTTGTAAAATACCAGTTCCATACTAGTTCAACCTGGACTAGTATAATTTCCATAAAATGAACAAGTCCACATACTAGTCCAAAAAGCATTCAACCTGGACTAGTATGGTTTCAACCAGAATTTTCCTGGCTTACCCTTTATTTTATCCCTCGACTTTATTTTCATGTTAATTCTTAAGAAAGCAGTTGCCATTTGTATTTACCCTATCACGAAAAAGCATCATAAGAGAAAACGAAACGAATGAATTTTGTATTTTTCAACTGGTATAATTTCATTCAGAAAAATCTAGTTGTATACTAGTATAAAATGTATATTTCCTCACTAGTATGGGTTCAGCCAGAAAATTCTAGTTGTATACTGGTATGAAATGAATATTTCCTGACTGGTATGAGTTCTGCCAGAAAATTATAGTTGCATACTGGTATGAAATGGATATTTCCTGGCTAATATGAGTTCTGCCAGAAAATTATAGTTGTATACTAGTATTTTTCTGACTAGTTTGAGGTTTCGCTGCAGGGGACACTTAAATGCATGATGTTAAAATCGGAAACATCATCTTCTGAAAAGGTCTTGGAAATAAATATCGCTTCACTGGGGGTGAATTCTGGTTCTATGAAATGATAACGTGAAAAAAAATTTGTATGACTTTGAAGTTTCTTTCCACAAATTTTGTGTGAAAACTCTTTTCATTTTATCATTTCATAGAACGAGAATTCCCCGCTGGTTCTATAATGACGCAATTGTCAATTTCCAAGTTTCGAGATAACGTGCACAAAAGCTTTAGAAAGTAATGGGTCAGTTACATAAAGCTTTATTTTGACTTTACCTCAAACTTTGACTTTGACAGAAAAATTAAGTATACGTATTTAAACGAAGCATGGCAAATTGGAGACCTCAAAGTTGAAGCAAGGTTAAAATTTGGCAAACTCTCAAATTTTGCTTGCTTTGCTCGCTTTGACAATCACATGTTGATGACTTTGCTTTAATTGGAGAATAATAAAATTCGATTGAATACACATTCATTATTATCGATAATGAACGAGGGAACACAGCATTTTCCCACTCCTATTACTTCGTTTCGCCATTACGCACCTCGTGTGCAATTATTCTTTTATATTACTTAGAATTAAGCTTATATACCAAATAAAGGTAATTACTACGAAATTCCGTGCACAGCTACCATTGTCGGGTTTCGCAGAAAGGCTAAAATTTTATAACGCAAATAAAGAAGATAAGGAGACCATAAACCAGTGGGTAGTAAGAGTACGGTCATTGGCAATACCATGTGAGTTCGGCAATTTTTTGGAAACCGCCATACGCGATAAGTTCGTGATGGGACTTGGTAAAGGGCCGGCTCGCGACAAAATTTTTCTGGAAGATGTCACTAAATGTAGTATGCAAAGGGTAGTGGAGATTGCCAACGCAGCGGAGTATATCAAGTTGCAGCATGATACAACTACGGTAAAAGAAGAACCACAAGATAACCTCTTATACATGCGCGGCAAGAAAAACAATAACAAACGTGAGGGTGCTGAAAAAGATGACCGTAATAAGCAAAGCAATAGGCGACAAAAGAACCATACACAACAGCAGAATTGTACGGTATGTGGTGTTACGTAACTGCCTGGTGCGGGAGAGGAGGAGTAGCGAGTCGGCATGGTTGTAGCCCGGCTGAGGCTCGTCGGCATTGGGGCGCAGTTCTTGCCACTTCTCCTTCCCAACAGTTGCGAAGCAAAATTAGGGTTCATGCCTGAGAAAGATATCAAACAAAAGAAAAAAAGACAAAAGCGGGAGAAAACCTGTCCGAGTCAGGTGGAGCCTTCCCACCCCTCCTGTTCACGAGATGTGAACAGCCTTTGGACTCTACTATGGCTCCGCTTCCCGAGTAGAGTCCCCTTAAACCTGACTAAAGTCCGTCTTTTAGTACTTACGTTTATCCCATCTTTTCCCAACTACCCCAACTTACCACCAGTTGCCACAAGGGCAACACCTGCACCAACAACTGTATTTCTTTAGCCAGACATATTATAAGCTAATCCGCACAGACAAACTCAACCCATGAACTTCAAAGAAAGTTTTCTCCAACTTTTTCAAAGAAAAATGATTAACAATTTTTATTCCTATACTTAATTCAAAAATATTGCAAAACGCCTTACACTAGTTAAAAATTCAAAATAATTACAGTTACTTATTTTCTAACTATAATAACTAAGTTAAGTCTAAATTTTCCTTGAAATAAAATTCGAACAAAAATTTCTAAAATTTACACCAGCCTAATGCCTCATTAACTTTATGCACAAACACCTCTATAAATATATGCAAATATGTATGAAAAAACTATGAAAGGAAAAAATGCAAGTACCACAGATAATATGTATATATGTATGTATGTGCATTCAATCTCCCACTAAATTGCAAGACAAAATCATAAGTAAAAAAAATATGTATGTATGTGTAAAAAATCAACTCTAAACTTTAAACAAAAAAACCGATCTCAATAGTACGGGGAATTCATAAAAATGTATAAGAGTGCGTTTTTCACAAAAAAACCTCAATGCATATATACGTATGTACAGTGTGTGAGTGTTTAATGTTGTTTTTTTTTTTTTTGTAACAAAATAACTCACCTTACTCAGCAGCCAGAATTTGGTACCAAAATCGACGAGCTGAAAGAAAAGGTAAAAGAAAAAAACAAACAACATAGGCTATTCAAACGACAGTGGTTCTGTTATAGGGCTTTGACCGCTTGACCGTGGTCAAGGCTAATTTCTAAGAACTATTGTCTTTGAAGTTTTAGTTTTACAACGTGGTTCGGTGCATATGCATTGATTTGTGCTTATGCAAAAAAAATTTTTCGTAACCGAAAATAATCTCCTCGCGTCGAATAAAAAACTATTTTTTTTGTCAAGAAGACAAAAAATAAAAAAAATTGCAAATCGAGGAGTCGGGTAAAAAAAGTAAGAAATTGTGAAAGTGAAGTGAAAGTGTAGTGAAAGTGTATTGAGAAAAAAGTCTGATAAAAAAAGAACACAAGTGCAAACGAAATTATAAATCAAAAAGAAGGAAAAAAAAGCAAAAGATAAAAAAAATAAAAAAAGATTAAAAAAATTTAATTGAAAGTGAAATAAAAAAAACCTAAGAAAATTTGAATAGCCTAAATTGGCAATAAAGGTTGAAAAAAACACAAGGGCAAAAAATCAAAGATAAAAAAATTTAAAGGTGAAAAGTGAAAGTCAAAAAAAATCGAATCGAAAGAAAAGCACTTAATGAAAAAAGTTATAAGTTGTAAATAAAAAAATGGAAAGATAATGAATAAAAAAATAGAAAAAAAGCGTTTATAAAAAATTTTAAAAATGTGTAGAACAAAACGAAAGGAGACTAGGTTCAATTTTGCAAGCGTGAGTATGTAGGAAGAAATTTATATCTAAGTGTATAAAAAAACTAAAGGTAAGAAAAATTCAATAAATCTCAACAAAAACTTAAATTAATCAAATTAATAAACTTATTATAATAAATAATTAAAATTAGAAACTCATTAAATTAAAAAAATATTCAAGAAAATAAGAACTTAAAATTTCCAAAAAATTATGTTGGGTGGTGCACCCTAATAAATTTTAATAAACGTGTGTGTGATGATGGTGGTGTACAAATTAAAAAGATCGTTGATGAGCTGCTCTTCTCGCTCTTCTGTGTGATTGTGTTAGTGTTGTGTTTTGTGCTGCCTTGTATATGTGTAGTGTAGATAAAAGGTAGATAACTAAATGTTGAGGAGTAAATGTTGGTGGAGAAAATGTTGCTGTGAAATGCTGCCGTCGTCGTTGGTTGCGCCACTTAGTGTTTCCCAACACTTTGAAGGTTGCTGTGCAAATAAAGATGTTGCTGCTGCTGATGTTATGTCGTGTCGTAAAGAAATGTTGTGTTCTACCCTCTTTCGTAGTGTTTGATCCAGATGTTCGGTGTTGGTATGATGTCGGGTTTCTTGTGTTTCATGTGTGCGTGTGTGTGAATGCAATTATTGGCCAGATTTCTGAGCCTGGTTTTGGCCCCAAAATGTTGCCTTTTGGCCAAGTAAAATTCTTCTGGAGTGTGAATTGATGTGTGTATGTGTGATGTGGATGTTTGTTGTTGTCTTCGGTAATTTTAGCGCCCAAAAACTTTATATAATTCCTGTGTAGTTTTGTTGATGTGATTCTGTGTAGATTCGTATGTGTGTATTTGTGGTAAAAGAATGTCGCGGCCTTCGGTCGGCTTCGTGAGCTGCAATAAAAATGTATAATTTTTTTCTAATATTCATGCTTTCAAATTTCTTATTAAATTAGGTTTTCTGGCCTTTTTTTTTTTTTTATTAAATAAAAATTTTTCTCTTTTATAAAAATGATCAAAAAAAATCTCCTAAATTATTTCCTTCAAAAGTTTTATTTCTTCTTCTTCTTTGTTTGCATATATGCTCGTGTACATATGTATGTATGTATACGTAAGTGCACTTGTGCATATTTTTAATATTTTTAGAATTTTAATTAAAAACTTTTCTAAATTAAAAATTCAAGCAAAAATCCAAAAAAAAAAAAAACGGGGTTTTGGGTAAAAATTTTTTTTATTGGTGTTTAAAAATATTATAGTTTGGATTAAAGTAAAAAAATTTTATTTACAACAACAATCCACAATATTTGTTTGCGTTCATGCTCGTGTACATATTTGTATACATATGTACACGTAAGTGCATTTATGCAGTTTTTAATCTTTAAGAATTTTTCGATTTGAATTTTAGAAATAAAAAAATTTAACAAAAATTAAAAAAATATAACAATTATAATTTAACAGGTATTTTGGGAATAATTTTACTGGATGCTGATGTAGTTGAATAAACGGTCCTTTTCAGGGCCACAAAATTTATAAACAGAGAGATCAAAAATTACAAAACATTCATAAAAATTTGTATTCGGCTAAACAAGAATTTATTTTGATAAAAAAAATTTCTCGAGCCCTTGCCAGAAAACCACAATCTAACTTTACAAAAATAAACTTTAATCGAGAATTTACACAAGAATAAAAATCTCCAAATTCACCAAAACTAATTCGATTCAAATTTCACAAAAATTAAATTTAAAGAACTTTAATGCAAAAAAAAAGTTTTTCAACAACTTTCAAAATTTTTCAAAGTGACTTACCGGTGACTGATGGATTCTTGTGGTGGATTTTTCACGCCTTGGGTGGCGGCTCTCCTGGCGCTGGCTAGTTTCCTCGAGAGGATTCACTATATGTATTTCTCTTTTTCGACCGCTTCTACTTTGACGTGAAACCGCACTTTATACAAAATATACTTTTTTTTCACACGCGCACCCACACTTTAAGGTGAATATAACGCACTTTGAAAAATAAACTTTATTTTCACAACACTTTTTGCACTCGATAAGACCGCGACTTTTGATTTCTGATTGCTGTCGATCAGCGGAATCCCCTTTTATCCCCATTAATCCTTGCGGCATTTAGGACACCGTAAGGCATGAATCGCCTGCCTGCTTAGGGTAAACCAATCCGCGTTCGACCCTTAAGCGGCACGTATATGCGCACATGCGTAAGCAACATCTTAACCCACCCACACAAACAAACATCCGCTACGCTAATATCGTAAGCGGGTAAGGTGGTTCGGTTAGCGGTTGCCCACCCATCTGTTCATATACCCGCTTGCGCGTAGTCAGAGAAATCCTCAAAGGCTGTCGTTACAGGCTCGCATCCGCCGATGGTGCCTGCACCATGGAGCGTGTGCGTAAAAGAAATTCATAACGCAGCCTTGGGTTGGTTTGTAAATCCAGGGCTAACGTGTGGCCTCGACCCACGATCTAATGCCGGGCTTCTAGCTCGCTTCTTGCCTAACTTTTCACTAAAACACATAATACAACAACATATATTTACTACAATAAAAAGTTAAATAAATTATCAAAAAGAATCTAGACCTAATATCACTGGGCTCTTAAGCAAAACTAACCTAGAGTATCACAGATGGGCATCTTAATCCTATATCACAGGGTAAAACTAAACTATATCACAGGTTAGAGGAAAATTAGTCCAATGGCAAGTGTAGAAATCTAAAAGTATGTCAAGTCTGAAATGTATAATTAAATGAAAAGTAGTCACATTAGTAGGTCAATAAACCTAAAATAATTGAATAAATAATTACAAAAAAAAATAAAAAAAATTTGTATGTCAATTTCCTAAAGGTCAAGTTTTCAGGTACGAAGGTAAGTAATAAATAACATGCAACATTCAACATTCAATAACATCATGCCACAAATATGTCTTTAGCATGGTATACCCCGATTCTCTTTCCGCTAACATCACCGAGTTCATACATCGAGTTACCTATAACTTTCAATACAACGCATTTTACTTGCTTTGGGGCAAGTTTGGGATTATAATTATCGATTTGTGAACTCTGTTTAAAATTTCGGCGGTATACCATTTGTCCAATTTTAAACGATACGTCCCTACTTCTAGTATTATAAACTTTCTTGCTACGTTCGTGGGCTAACCTCAGCTCTTGCATAATCTTATTCCTAATCGCCTGAAGTTTATCTGAAGATGTTTCCACCTCACAGTCCACATCCTTGACTGCCCCTAATTTTCTATATAGACCATAAGATGCCCCATGTTGCACCATTGGCATACCAAATAGCGCATAATATGGTGAAGTGTTGATCGCCGAATGGACTACGCTTCTTAAGGCGAACGCTGCATCGCTGATGTGCTTGTCCCAATTCTTCTGATTTTCGCCTACATACGACCTAACTATTTGCAATATTGATCTGTTGACCCTTTCTGCCGCATTGCCTTGTGGCGAGTAGAAGGCCGTCCTTATATGCGTCGTACCATATTTTGCCAAAAACGATGTGAACAGTTCTGATACGAACTGCTTGCCATTGTCAGAGTGTACATACTCTGGCACTCCAAACACATGAAAAACCTCCTTTTCTAAAAATTTTATAACTTCAGCTGAGGTTGCCCTACGCATGGGTTTCAAAAACACAAATTTCGAAAAGTGATCTAGACACACAAACACATAAACATTACCATCACATGTACGTGGGTATGGACCCATAAAATCTATAAATAAACGTTGAAAAGGGCGTTCAGTTATATGTTGCTTTCCCATCAACGGTTTGTGGAAAGCGTTTTGCGTTTTGTTGCCTTTACATACATCGCAACTTTTGATGTAATTTTGCACATCTGCCACAAGTCCTGGCCAACAATACCTTTCTCGTATACGTGCAAGGGTCTTATGGATACCCCCATGACCTGCAGAAGGCGAGCAATGCGACGCCTCCACCAACCCTGAACGAAGCTCAGTCGGTACCCAGAGCTTCCAGGCCTGGTCCTCTTGAAGCCCTTCCCCCCTGTCGAATTGCGTCCGTCTATAAACGTATCCCTCAGATACGCACAGTTCCGGTAATTTGTCCTTGTTTGATGTCACCGTGTCAATCAGTTCTTGGTATTCTGTCGATTTAAAGTATGGTGAGGTGACATCAATGTCTAACACTCGGTCACTTACTAGCAGTTCGTTCATGTCGGCCCTGGATAAAGCGTCCGGCACTACATTTTGGGTACCCTTACGGTGTTGAATATCGAAATTGTAGCCTTGTAATTTTAAACTCCACCTTGCCAGCCGTCCAGATAGATCCTTCTGACCCATCAACCACTTCAGGCTGGCATGGTCAGTTATTACCGTAAAGGGCAGTCCCTCAATGTAGGGCCGGAACCTCTTTATGCTCAGGACCGCTGCATAGCACTCTAACTCTGTAATACTATAATTGCGTTGTGCCTTGTTCAATTTGGCTGATACATAGGCAATCGGTCTTTCGTTTCCGTCCTGGTCTAGTTGGAAGAGTACACCCCCAACTCCGTCCGTGGATGCATCACATTGCACGTAAAAGTGCTTTTCAAAGTCCGGGTGGATTAACACCGGTGCAGAAATAAGTTTTTGCTTTAAGCAGTAAAATGCTTGCATCGCTTCGTCCGTCATTTTAAAGGATTTTATTTTGTCTTTAGTGAGGCAGTCGTGCAGTGGTGCTGCAATTGTCGCGTAGTCCTGTATGAATCTACGGTACCAGCCTGTCATCCCTAGGAAGCGTCTGAGTTGCTTCGGTGTTCGGGGTTCGGGGAAGTCTCGCATTGCTGCCACCTTATTAAGATCCGTACGGATACATCCATCGCCTACAACATACCCCAAATACCTTACTTCTTTAAAACAAAACTTGCTCTTTTCAACGTTTATCGTCAATTTTGCATCACGAAGACATTTAGCTACACGGGACAACAAATCTAAGTGGGACGAAAAATTCTCTGAACAAACAAGGAGATCATCTAAATAAACAAACACAGATTCACGAAGAGAAGCGGGGATGACCTTGTCCATTAAACGACACATTCGCTGTGCCGCGTTGCACAGTCCAAAAGGCATTACTGTAAAATGGTACAAAGGTCTACCAGGTACAGTGAAAGCAGTTTTCTCCCTGGACTTTCGCTCTAATGGTATCTGCCAAAACGCGTCTTTTAAATCAATGGCAGATATGTACCTGGTATTCTGAAGCCGACTTAGAATACCATCGATGTGTGGGAGTGGGTAGGCGTCCTTGATGGTGCGATCATTTAGTTTTCGGGCGTCCAGACATAGGCGGTTTTTGGTTCCTTTTATTACCAATGATACGGGGGAACTCCAGCAACTGTTGCTTTCCTCTATAACGCCCATTTCCAGCATTCGGTCCAGTTCCGCGAAGACCAACTTTTGTATTGCCGGGGAAATAGGGTAGTGACGCTGCTTTACGGGAAGGTGTTCATCCGTCACCTCGATGATGTGCTCCTCTGCATCGGTTTTACCCAAGCCAAGTACCGCGAATGAAGGATACTGTGCTTTCACTCGATCCAAAGCCACAGTCTCCTCAGGACTCAGATCATGTTGCACCGCATCGAATGACAAGTCACCCTCTGCAGGTGTAAGCTCTGACACGACATTAACCTTTGAGTTGATTTGGGGCCCCCTACTGACTACATTAAGCTGGAAGGCTTTCCAGAAATCGATTCCCAGATAGACCTCTTGTTGCAACCCCGGCACTATCAGGAATTCCAGCTCCCTAGTGGTACCGTCCCAAAGCACTGGAAGATTCACGACTCCAACTACTGCGGTTTCACCCCCATTTGCTGTCTTCACATTTTGACCCTGGATCGGCAGAATCAGATTTTCTTTTCCCTCGAGTAACTTATGGGCATTTTTCCCCAAGCAGCTGGCCCCGGCCCCGGAATCCAAGAGCGCGAGCGCCTGTCGTCCACCGATCTCCGTTTTAGCGAACAACCTATTATCGCCCTGCACAGTCACAATAGTTGAAATTATCTTCTTTCTTAGCCTTTTAAACAATTTCTGCTTTTCCCTAATTTTTCGGATTTTTTCAAAATTTCTCTTCTTCTTTTTGGCGTTCAACTCCTCACAAAATATTCGTCTTCTTGCCTCCTCGTATTTCAATTTCCTAACGTGTAAACTTTCTCTCACCGGCTCAACTTTCTTATTTTCCTCTACTTTCTCCTTTACGTTGTTTTCTCTATCCCTCTTTAAAATGTCTATCTTTTTACCCTCTACAAATTCTCCGGGCGATCCTGGCTTGAGGCAGAGCTCCCGGACATCTCTGCCAGTGCCCGGTTTCCCGCCTCTGGCTTAAAAACACAAAACGAAGAATCACCCCCACACGCAAAACATTTCATATGATGGAAGTTTGACTTACACTTGTTGTCCTTTGCTGCTTCTGCCGGGTTCTTTATATAAAAGTCCACCGGCATGCCACACGCATAGCACAACATAAGGTGGAATGGGGACGGACAAAACAATTGGTTTTGGACAGGACTAACATTTAGATTATGGACATTGGACGAACAGGCAACAGGATTAGGAACATTGGTTGGGATAGTGGGTTTAGGAGGATTTGGATGGACAGGGACACGAGACACATTCCTATTAACATTTGCATTTCTATTCTCCCTGCTGAATGCCTCTACACTATAATCCCCTCCCTGCTCTTCTGACCACAACCCACCACCTGTCCCTATCTCACTAACTGGCTTTGACCTCGACCTGTTCTCTTTTATTAATTTTTCCGCCCTCTTGCACTCCAGCTTCAGATCAGCCAATGTTTCGGTCTTCGTCGCGAAAGTTAAGTTGGCCAGATAAGGTTTTAGGTTGCCCTTAATTATCTTAACCAACTCAACTTCCGGGATTCGCTGTCTGAGGCGGAACGTGAGATCGTGGACATCGGCGTAAAATTCGTCAAAGCTCTCTTGGGGCTGCTGCTTACGCTCCATAATCTCACGGATTACCTCGTAATCTGACTCTGCCGATTTAAATTGAGCCAAGATCTCCCTCTTCAACCCGAAATAGTCGAAAGACTCGTCGTCGGCGTGATCCTCCAGCGCCTGCCAATACCACTTGAGAGCTGGCCCTGTCACTAAACAATGAAAATCAGAGAAAAGTTGCTGATAGGAGAGCTGGTATTGGACTCGCATCCGCTCTAACCTAAAGACAAAACTTTCAACTGTCATCCCTTTCGCCGAACCGTCGAATTTGAGGTGCCACTTATCGAGGTCAACTTTCTTCCTACCAGAATAGCCGGGGTTGCCGTTGCCAGTATACGTCTGGTTCGCGTTGCGGTGGTGGTTCGCTGGGGCATCTCTTTCTTGTCCTGGTGTGGACGTATTTGGTGGGGGAGCTGATGCAACAGGTACGCGCATGGATGTCTCCACATGAGCGACGCGATTGCTAAGGGTGGATATATCCTCCCTTACCTTTCGCACTTCGCCCATGTGGTGATTCATTTCAGCGTTCTGCTGCATCATCACCTCCATCATACGTCCTAGATGGTCGATGCGCTCGTCCACAGTTGCCGGCCGTCTGTTACCGCCATTAGTTCCTCCATTTGCTGCTGCCGCTCCGTCGCCTCCAATTGCTCCTTCCTCGTGATCAGACATCTCCAACACCTGGTCCAACTTCCGCGAGAAACTAAGGGACTGGTCTGCCGCGTTTACAATAACCCTATCCGTAATCGTATACTCCTGTCTGTGGCTGTTCGGGACCTCAGGATGACCAAAAACCCTAGCAGTGCAGAGATTAAAAAGGTCTATCGGGACGAAATCGGCCGGTAATTCGATGCCTGTGTCGATTTGGTTAAATAAGGACCCTACCACCTCGTTCCTTAGATCCCTAGCTATGCTGCGCGTTATCCGTCGGTTACTCGCTAAAAGTCCTAAACCCCTCTTCTGAATTGCCCCTTGGTTCGCAGACTGGTCCATAAACTCAAGGGACTGGTATAACAAGGGGAGTCCGAAACCTGACCGCCAACAAAGAACCAAAAATTGCTGACCTCGGAATTGGGAATCAATGACTTAAAACCACAAAACCGGACAAGCCCTTTTTCCCAAACCAAAAAGGAGGAAATGTAAATTCAGATTTGGGTATTTCCTTGTGGGTTTATTTTTCAATTCAAAAAAAATTTTAAATAAACTGTATAAATAAGGGTAAAAGCAATTAAAATATAAAAATATATAAAAGGAAAATATGTGTATATATATAAAACAAACGTGTATATATATAAATAATAAATGGGTGTAAAAGATAATAAATGTACAATTCAAAAAAAATGCAAATTTCTTTAAAGATATAAATGTGTTTGGTGTTTATATACCAACTATCTGCACAAATTGAGAAATGTGTAAGTGCGTGTATGTATATGAGTGTGGTATAAGGCTATATGCTTTCAATAGGCAGTAATTCAAAATATATGGCCTAGATAAAAAAAAAAAAAATCCCTCTTGCGTGTATGTATATGTATTTAAAACTATCGTAATATCTAATCAAAATCTCACAAACTTCAACACAAAAAGGGTTTATGAATTCTACTAAATGGCTAATTGGGATATCTAGATATAAAAGGTGTGTAGTTCGAAAATTCAGAAAAAAATTTCAAAAAAACAAATTTAAATGGTATAACTAGTATATGGGTGTGGAATTCAAAAAAAATCTTTGGGAGTGTATGTTTGGTAACTATGTACTTATAAAAATTTTGTTCGTAAGTGTACAACACGTTTCTAATGAGGGTGAGGAGAAAGTGTGTTAAACTAAAGAAAATTCACTTTTACTAGTTGATGGTATCAAAATACAACAAAAATGAAAAGATAAAAAAAATTCAAAAAAAAAAATTTAAATAAAAATAACATAAAAGTACAAAAATAAAATAAAAATGGTAATATACTCCTTGGCGGACTCCAAAGTATCCTAAGAAAAATTTTCAAACAGTTGGATTTAAAAACGATGGAAGAAGTATAAAATATCAAAAAAAAAACTTTTTTTTTTTCTGAGTTTTCTAATAAGATAGAAAAACTTTAGGAGAAAGTCCTTATACAAAAATCTCCAAATGGTGGTTAAAAATTATGGGTAAGTTTAGAAATATCGAAACGACTAATGATATTAAATTAGATTTCCAAATGACAATTGTGTGTGACAAAGTGGAGGTACTGTTGGTGCATTTGGTGTTGTCCTCGCCCGATGGACTCTGTGGGTAGCTGAGTAAGATATGAAGTAATTCCGTCCAAGGTCGAAGTCAGCTAATCCCCTCTTAATCATGAAATGTGGCACGACAACGTCTTAAGAACTAGCTCAAGACGTGGTTGCCACAATTCCCCCTTTACCCAGTTAATCTACTCTACCCCCTGCAAGCGAACAAAAACCTCACATGCGTACGGTGCTGGACTATACGCATGGCAGCTAATGTTGCATGCAACAAAAACAAAAACAAAGATGGTCGTCTTAAAGTACTGCCGATGACTTCTGATACCACTTTTCAAAAACGTTGGAGTTCTTGAAAGGAACTCAGAAATCATCGCCAGCACTCCCCCCCACTGTCTTGTCACTTAGGCACATATCGCTCGTTGCTTGCAACAAGCGATGTTGCCTTCGTGACCCTAACTCTGTCCGTGAGAAGGAAAAATTATGAAAGTGAAAGAAGAAAAGGAACTGAAAATAGTATAAAGGACAGGAAAAGAAAGCAAAAAAAAATGAATACTAGAAAGTACTAAAAAAAAAGAAATTAAGGAAAATATGGGAAATTTGAAATTTAACTAGTGGGCTATATCGTTGGGCGCCATTGTTACGTAACTGCCTGGTGCGGGAGAGGAGGAGTAGCGAGTCGGCATGGTTGTAGCCCGGCTGAGGCTCGTCGGCATTGGGGCGCAGTTCTTGCCACTTCTCCTTCCCAACAGTTGCGAAGCAAAATTAGGGTTCATGCCTGAGAAAGATATCAAACAAAAGAAAAAAAGACAAAAGCGGGAGAAAACCTGTCCGAGTCAGGTGGAGCCTTCCCACCCCTCCTGTTCACGAGATGTGAACAGCCTTTGGACTCTACTATGGCTCCGCTTCCCGAGTAGAGTCCCCTTAAACCTGACTAAAGTCCGTCTTTTAGTACTTACGTTTATCCCATCTTTTCCCAACTACCCCAACTTACCACCAGTTGCCACAAGGGCAACACCTGCACCAACAACTGTATTTCTTTAGCCAGACATATTATAAGCTAATCCGCACAGACAAACTCAACCCATGAACTTCAAAGAAAGTTTTCTCCAACTTTTTCAAAGAAAAATGATTAACAATTTTTATTCCTATACTTAATTCAAAAATATTGCAAAACGCCTTACACTAGTTAAAAATTCAAAATAATTACAGTTACTTATTTTCTAACTATAATAACTAAGTTAAGTCTAAATTTTCCTTGAAATAAAATTCGAACAAAAATTTCTAAAATTTACACCAGCCTAATGCCTCATTAACTTTATGCACAAACACCTCTATAAATATATGCAAATATGTATGAAAAAACTATGAAAGGAAAAAATGCAAGTACCACAGATAATATGTATATATGTATGTATGTGCATTCAATCTCCCACTAAATTGCAAGACAAAATCATAAGTAAAAAAAATATGTATGTATGTGTAAAAAATCAACTCTAAACTTTAAACAAAAAAACCGATCTCAATAGTACGGGGAATTCATAAAAATGTATAAGAGTGCGTTTTTCACAAAAAAACCTCAATGCATATATACGTATGTACAGTGTGTGAGTGTTTAATGTTGTTTTTTTTTTTTTTGTAACAAAATAACTCACCTTACTCAGCAGCCAGAATTTGGTACCAAAATCGACGAGCTGAAAGAAAAGGTAAAAGAAAAAAACAAACAACATAGGCTATTCAAACGACAGTGGTTCTGTTATAGGGCTTTGACCGCTTGACCGTGGTCAAGGCTAATTTCTAAGAACTATTGTCTTTGAAGTTTTAGTTTTACAACGTGGTTCGGTGCATATGCATTGATTTGTGCTTATGCAAAAAAAATTTTTCGTAACCGAAAATAATCTCCTCGCGTCGAATAAAAAACTATTTTTTTTGTCAAGAAGACAAAAAATAAAAAAAATTGCAAATCGAGGAGTCGGGTAAAAAAAGTAAGAAATTGTGAAAGTGAAGTGAAAGTGTAGTGAAAGTGTATTGAGAAAAAAGTCTGATAAAAAAAGAACACAAGTGCAAACGAAATTATAAATCAAAAAGAAGGAAAAAAAAGCAAAAGATAAAAAAAATAAAAAAAGATTAAAAAAATTTAATTGAAAGTGAAATAAAAAAAACCTAAGAAAATTTGAATAGCCTAAATTGGCAATAAAGGTTGAAAAAAACACAAGGGCAAAAAATCAAAGATAAAAAAATTTAAAGGTGAAAAGTGAAAGTCAAAAAAAATCGAATCGAAAGAAAAGCACTTAATGAAAAAAGTTATAAGTTGTAAATAAAAAAATGGAAAGATAATGAATAAAAAAATAGAAAAAAAGCGTTTATAAAAAATTTTAAAAATGTGTAGAACAAAACGAAAGGAGGCTAGGTTCAATTTTGCAAGCGTGAGTATGTAGGAAGAAATTTATATCTAAGTGTATAAAAAAACTAAAGGTAAGAAAAATTCAATAAATCTCAACAAAAACTTAAATTAATCAAATTAATAAACTTATTATAATAAATAATTAAAATTAGAAACTCATTAAATTAAAAAAATATTCAAGAAAATAAGAACTTAAAATTTCCAAAAAATTATGTTGGGTGGTGCACCCTAATAAATTTTAATAAACGTGTGTGTGATGATGGTGGTGTACAAATTAAAAAGATCGTTGATGAGCTGCTCTTCTCGCTCTTCTGTGTGATTGTGTTAGTGTTGTGTTTTGTGCTGCCTTGTATATGTGTAGTGTAGATAAAAGGTAGATAACTAAATGTTGAGGAGTAAATGTTGGTGGAGAAAATGTTGCTGTGAAATGCTGCCGTCGTCGTTGGTTGCGCCACTTAGTGTTTCCCAACACTTTGAAGGTTGCTGTGCAAATAAAGATGTTGCTGCTGCTGATGTTATGTCGTGTCGTAAAGAAATGTTGTGTTCTACCCTCTTTCGTAGTGTTTGATCCAGATGTTCGGTGTTGGTATGATGTCGGGTTTCTTGTGTTTCATGTGTGCGTGTGTGTGAATGCAATTATTGGCCAGATTTCTGAGCCTGGTTTTGGCCCCAAAATGTTGCCTTTTGGCCAAGTAAAATTCTTCTGGAGTGTGAATTGATGTGTGTATGTGTGATGTGGATGTTTGTTGTTGTCTTCGGTAATTTTAGCGCCCAAAAACTTTATATAATTCCTGTGTAGTTTTGTTGATGTGATTCTGTGTAGATTCGTATGTGTGTATTTGTGGTAAAAGAATGTCGCGGCCTTCGGTCGGCTTCGTGAGCTGCAATAAAAATGTATAATTTTTTTCTAATATTCATGCTTTCAAATTTCTTATTAAATTAGGTTTTCTGGCCTTTTTTTTTTTTTATTAAATAAAAATTTTTCTCTTTTATAAAAATGATCAAAAAAAATCTCCTAAATTATTTCCTTCAAAAGTTTTATTTCTTCTTCTTCTTTGTTTGCATATATGCTCGTGTACATATGTATGTATGTATACGTAAGTGCACTTGTGCATATTTTTAATATTTTTAGAATTTTAATTAAAAACTTTTCTAAATTAAAAATTCAAGCAAAAATCCAAAAAAAAAAAAAAACGGGGTTTTGGGTAAAAATTTTTTTTATTGGTGTTTAAAAATATTATAGTTTGGATTAAAGTAAAAAAATTTTATTTACAACAACAATCCACAATATTTGTTTGCGTTCATGCTCGTGTACATATTTGTATACATATGTACACGTAAGTGCATTTATGCAGTTTTTAATCTTTAAGAATTTTTCGATTTGAATTTTAGAAATAAAAAAATTTAACAAAAATTAAAAAAATATAACAATTATAATTTAACAGGTATTTTGGGAATAATTTTACTGGATGCTGATGTAGTTGAATAAACGGTCCTTTTCAGGGCCACAAAATTTATAAACAGAGAGATCAAAAATTACAAAACATTCATAAAAATTTGTATTCGGCTAAACAAGAATTTATTTTGATAAAAAAAATTTCTCGAGCCCTTGCCAGAAAACCACAATCTAACTTTACAAAAATAAACTTTAATCGAGAATTTACACAAGAATAAAAATCTCCAAATTCACCAAAACTAATTCGATTAAAATTTCACAAAAATTAAATTTAAAGAACTTTAATGCAAAAAAAAAGTTTTTCAACAACTTTCAAAATTTTTCAAAGTGACTTACCGGTGACTGATGGATTCTTGTGGTGGATTTTTCACGCCTTGGGTGGCGGCTCTCCTGGCGCTGGCTAGTTTCCTCGAGAGGATTCACTATATGTATTTCTCTTTTTCGACCGCTTCTACTTTGACGTGAAACCGCACTTTATACAAAATATACTTTTTTTTCACACGCGCACCCACACTTTAAGGTGAATATAACGCACTTTGAAAAATAAACTTTATTTTCACAACACTTTTTGCACTCGATAAGACCGCGACTTTTGATTTCTGATTGCTGTCGATCAGCGGAATCCCCTTTTATCCCCATTAATCCTTGCGGCATTTAGGACACCGTAAGGCATGAATCGCCTGCCTGCTTAGGGTAAACCAATCCGCGTTCGACCCTTAAGCGGCACGTATATGCGCACATGCGTAAGCAACATCTTAACCCACCCACACAAACAAACATCCGCTACGCTAATATCGTAAGCGGGTAAGGTGGTTCGGTTAGCGGTTGCCCACCCATCTGTTCATATACCCGCTTGCGCGTAGTCAGAGAAATCCTCAAAGGCTGTCGTTACAGTGGGTATGGTAACCATTTAAGTTCAAATTGCAAATTTAAGAACTATAAATGTAAAATCTGTAACAAAAAGGGTCATCTTCAAAAAGTATGTAAAAATAGAGACTCAAAGCTCCATTATGTAGATAATTCGGAAATGAACCTATTTTCAATTAAGAGTGGCACAGATGGGCCAATTAAAGAAAGGTTTTGTTACAGGGTGTAGGGTTAGACATGGAATTAGATACCGGGTCGGAATACAGTGTTATATCAGTAGACACCTATAAACGTTATTTTAGTAAATCTATATTAAAACCATCTGCCTTAATTTTGAAAACGTATAACGGTGGTGAGATCATACCGCTGGGGGTTTGTGATATGCCAGTGCAGTATAATGCCTGTGAAAGATTGATTCCTGTTGTGGTAATACGGAACGGGGGACCACCGTTGCTTGGTAGGAATTTTTTGAGAGCCTTTGAATTTAATATTGCTGAGTTTAATTATGTAAACTCAAAACTTGATGCGAAAGATAAAATACTGCGGAAATTTAAGAGCTTGTTTGACGGTAGCTTGGGATGTTTTAATAAAGGGCGAGCAAAGCTGGTTTTGCGAGAAAAGGCAACACCAAAATTTTTTAAGCCACGGCCGGTACCATTAGCTATGAAAAATAAAGTTGAAAAGGAAATTCAAAAATTAGTGGAAATAGGGGTATTGGAGCCGGTGAGTTATAGTGAATGGGGAACGCCAGTTGTTCCGGTGCTGAAGAAAACTGGCGATGTGAGAATTTGTGGTGATTACAAGGTGACGTTGAATCCAAATCTAATGATTGAAAAGTACCCACTACCACGTATAGAAGATATCTTCTCAAAGTTGCACGGCGGGGAAGAGTTTTCTAAATTAGATTTGTCAATGGCTTATCAGCAGATTCCACTAGACGAAGCATCGAAGAAGCTCACAACCATATCCACTTCCAAGGGTCTATTCCAATACACCCGTATGATTTATGGCTTGGCGTCAGCACCTGCAATTTTTCAGCGGATTATGGACAGTTTGCTAATGTCGGTGGCAGGGGTGGTCGTCTTCTTAGATGATATATTAATTACGGCACCAAACCGAAAGATTCACGTTGAGCGTTTGGAAAATGTTTTGGAAATATTGCAGAATGCGGGCTTTAAACTTTCGCCCAGCAAGTGTGATTTTTTTGTTAAGAAAATAAACTATCTGGGCCATGTTATAGATGCAAATGGGTTACATACAAGTCCAGAGAAAATTCAAGCGATAGAGGACATGCCGTATCCAACCAATGTTAAAGAGTTGAGAGCATTCTTGGGGGTAGTGAATTTTTATAGGAAATTTTTGAGAAATGTAACTGAAGTATGCGCTCCCCTGTATGCGTTGTTAAAAACGGGCGAGAAGTTTATCTTCTCGAATGCATGTAAACGCGCAGTTGATTTATTGAAAAATGGGTTAAAGTCTGACAGTTGTCTTGCGCATTTTAACCCGCAATACAGCATCAAGCTCACCGTGGATGCAAGTCCAGTAGGTGTAGGGGCCATACTATCGCAAATATCAGCGAATGGTGAAGAAGCGCCGATTGAATTCGCTTCGAGGAAGTTGTCGGATACCGAACAGCGATATTCACAACTTGACAGAGAAGCGGTTGCTATTGTCTTTGGAGTAAAAAAATTCCATCACTATTTGTATGGACGGCATTTTACATTAGTTACAGACAATAAACCTCTTCAGCACATTTTCAATCCAAGCAAAGGCATTCCGGTGATGGCAGCAAATCGACTGCAGCGCATGGCACTTTTACTATCAGGGTACGATTATGACTTAGTTCATATTAAATCAGCAGCTAACGCGGCAGATTATTTCTCTAGAAACCCATCAAAAGTATATTTGCAAGAGGAAGATCCGCAAAATGTAGCGCTGAACTACTTTCAGGATACTAGTTCATTGCCCATAAGTATCGAATCAGTTAGGAAGGAAACGTTGCGGGACCTAACACTGAAACAGGTGACTAATTTTATAAGGACCAGTTGGCCTGAGAAAGTGTCGGATAATAAATTGATGCCATATTTTGTTCGGAAGCTAGAACTATCCGAGGAAGATGGATGTTTATTTTGGGGTTTCAGACTTATCATTCCGGAGGCATTGCAAAAGGAAGTTGGGACATTTTTGCATGAATCTCATCTAGGTATTGTAAAAATAAAATCGATGGCTAGAGAGTGTTGCTGGTGGCCAAATCAGAACAAAGATTTAGAAAACCTCGTAAAAGGCTGCGAGCCATGCTTAATGAATCGTCCCAACCCCGTGAAACAAGAACTTATTCCCTGGAAATGGCCAAACATGCCGTGGTCGCGCATTCATATTGATTTTTTTGGTCCTTTCTTAAACAAATGGTTCTTAGTTGTTGTCGACAGCTATAGCAAATGGGCTGAATGCATAGACATGGGCAAGAATACCACAAGTAGTGCTACAATAATGGCGCTAAAAGAGTTGTTCTCGCGTTTCGGGTTACCACGGGAAATCGTCTCGGATAACGGTACAGCGTTCGTATCCAAGGAGTTCAATCAATTTTTAAACTTGAACGGTATTAGGCATATCACAACTCCCGTGGGTCATCCCGCTACAAATGGGCAAGCCGAAAATTTGGTAAAAACTATTAAATTAGCATTAAAAAAGAATTTGTATCAAACCGGAAGTTCCCAGTTACAGACCGTTCTCTTTAGATTTTTATTGGACTATAGAAATGCAAAGCATGCCAGCACGGGCGTTTCTCCTTCACAGTTAATGTTTAATCGACAGCTTAGAACAAGGCTAGATGTACTTAATCCGCATCGGAAAATAGAGGAGAAAGACTGTGCCTCGGTAAAAAGCAAGGTTGAAAAGAGCCAGTCAGATCAAATCAAAAACTACAAAGGTACCAAAAATGAAAGATTTAAAGAGAACGAAGAGGTAATTGCGAAAAATTATTCTGTCCCGGGAAAAATTTCATGGCAAAAATGTAAGATTATAAAATGTCTTGGTAGGCAGACTTACTTAGTTAAGCCAACAAATAGCGATAAGACTTGGAAAAGACATGTTAATCAAATGATTAAATGTAATTCAGCCTCAAATGAAAATCAAATGTCAACCATTTTGTCTGATCGCGCGCAGCGTATTTGTGTAAATAGCCAAGATGAACCAAAAGAAAATTGTACTAATGAAACAGAAAAACAACATATCACAATTGAAAATAAAAAACAAAGTGAATTATCAAATGTAAACGAGGCTGTAAAACTAGTAGAAACTGGTTTAGTTAATGAAGAGCAAAATGAAAAAGAAAATGTTGCGAAGGCCCCAGAAAATAATCAATGTAAATATAATTTAAGGAAAAGAAGTAACGAAAAAAAAAAAACTAATAAGAAATTAAAACGTAACGATTAAAAGGGGGGAAAGTGTAGTGTACACGCAAATGTGGAATTAGTCGCGACGTCATGTGCAATGTGACAACAGCCTAATGAAATTGCTATCGGTAATTCGATTGAATACACATTCATTATTATCGATAATGAACGAGGGAACACAGCATTTTCCCACTCCTATTACTTCGTTTCGCCATTACGCACCTCGTGTGCAATTATTCTTTTATATTACTTAGAATTAAGCTTATATACCAAATAAAGGTAATTACTACGAAATTCCGTGCACAGCTTATTTCATGGGATCTTACAATTTCATAGAACGAGAATTCCCCGCTGGTTCTATAATGACGCAATTGTCAATTTCCAAGTTTCGAGATAACGTGCACAAAAGCTTTAGAAAGTAATGGGTCAGTTACATAAAGCTTTATTTTGACTTTACCTCAAACTTTGACTTTGACAGAAAAATTAAGTATACGTATTTAAACGAAGCATGGCAAATTGGAGACCTCAAAGTTGAAGCAAGGTTAAAATTTGGCAAACTCTCAAATTTTGCTTGCTTTGCTCGCTTTGACAATCACATGTTGATGACTTTGCTTTAATTGGAGAATAAAAAGTTGAAGGAAATAATAATTAATTAATTTTTCTCTATTAAATTAATATAATAACCAAAAAACTCTGAATACAAAGAAATAAATAACGAAAGAAATGTATAAAAGAGAAGCGTCGCAGCGTTCATTGTAGCATACCTCTGAAGTTGGACGCAAAGTTTTGAGGTAGCAAATGTCAGGCGAGGTTAACAAAGCTTTATGTATTCGTACGGTGACCATCCGTTCTGTTTTTGGCAGAACAGTTCTGTTTTTAAGGAGCTTGTTCTGCGTATTTTTTTTTCTAAGGAAAATAATAGAAATGTTCTGTTTTTAAGCAAATGTCCTGTTTTTTCTGCTTTTTGTGCCGGCAACCTTTTTTAACAAATGTAATGAGTAGCTCTGTAAAGTTAGTTTGCTCAATAATTTCAAAAGTTTATGAAAAATTTAAAATCGTTCAAAATATTTTAAAAATAATTTATTTTATGTTTAACGCGGTCAAGTGCTTCAGCGAAATCAAAAATTGAGTACGTTAAAATGCAAAAACGTACCAAATTTGGAAGTTCCGTACCCGGAAAAAAATTCATACCAAAAATGATACATTTCGGCCAAAATGGCAACCGTGGTTATGGTAGGTTTTAAATTAACAAGGAAATGTCTCTCACCATCAAGAAATACTATTCACATAAAGGAAAAATATACTTAAAAAAATGACTTTCAATTGATGCACTTTGGTTGAAATTATTTGAGATTGCAATTTCAATGTGTCTAAGACGTTAGCAATATTTTTTTCTGCAAAGAGATGATTACGCCATGAAAAACACTTTTTTATTCCAAATATTGAGAGTGTAACCCCAAATAGTTTATATCCGGGTAGCGAAATTTTCACGTGAAAGCAATACCAAGTCATAAGTAAAAAGAGTTCTGTTTTTTCCAAAAAAATTTATGGTCACCGTATGTATTCGACCCTTAATAATCTTTGCTGTGTATAAACTTTATAATTGTATTACAAATAGTTTCCGCGCTAGCTGCTTGCGAAGTTGTTCCAATTGTCCATAACATATGCGCATACAAATATTGAAACTTGCTTCACCAAAACTTAATATTTTGCAATTTCGTCATTATAGAACCAGGGAAGCGATATGATGAATCAGTACTAGGATCGTATAAAGACATACGATCCGTGATCGAAAGCCATTTCAAAAAGATTATATCGTGAAGCTTTACTCTTTCCAGTAAACAAAACACACAGAGGTTAACATTTTTAGGATATAAGGATAAATATAAAATAAACAATTTAAGATCGTTTAGCTAAGTTTAATAGTTTTTGTGTATTACTGTGCCTCATTTAATTTTATATAATTGTGAAGGTGCAAAGACATTGGAGAGTATCTTGAAAGAAATAAAAACTCCCTATCGTGAAAATGATCGAAATATAATAAGATTTATGACAATTTTGCATAAATATATAAATACTCAGCCTAAATCACTGTGTACAACATAAAGTGTGAACTCTAGCTTTGACAGAAATGTCAAAACACACTTCCACGTCAAATCACAATTGTCAAAACACACATCCATGTCAAAAATCTGGGTTGCTATTGTTGTTTTCGTTGCGCTCGGGTTTTGTGCAGCACCGTATATCAATGAGACAGGGTTCTTGTTTGCGCAAAAGTGTTGCTGTGTTGCACAACTTTTTCACTCCAGTTTCTAGGGCAACTTTTAAGCGAATCTTTCAGATTATACTTTTATTATACTTTATATCAGCGATAGGCACACTAACATAGTCACAATTTGTCATTGTATGGGTGCACACACTAATTTATGCTTGCCACATTGTTTTATTTGTATTTATAAGAAAAAATGGAGGATAGAAAATATATTTCGATGCATATATATTTATATATTTGTTTCTTTTGTATATAGACCAACCCTCTATCGAGTAAGATTGACTTGATGGGAGCTAGCACCAGTGCGGTTGCCAACGCAGCTAAGCGGACAACGGCGGATGCTAAACTCCCATCAACCTCTGATATGAAAACCAGTATCTTTACGTCTGTGGCAGCGGTCTCACGACCTGGCCTCGGAGTTTCGAAGGGGAAGGAAGTTGCAACTGAGATTTCGGCAAGGGGAGCGACCGCGATGGCAACTACGGGTCCGTACTCCCGGGAGACATCTCCCCGCCGCTTCACATACCTCGAGAAAAGATTGGCTGCAAAGATCCTGAAGAGGTATGAAGGGGTACCGCAGGAGTCGCTGTCGCCGAATTCCAGTAAATCGGTAGAGCTAGCGAAAGCTGTGATACCGGATTTCCAAAATTCTTACATGCCAAAGAGGTTAAAAGTTAACCCTTTCAAGCGCCAGAGATCGGACCTGGAGTTAAATCCCCCTCCCAAGCGGCATCAGAATACCTCTGGAGCGGGCAAACTAAGCTTTGCTGAGGTAACCAAGGACAGGATCCTTATAGGCGTCCTTGACCGAGGCAATGACCGTCTGGCCATCCCCAAGGACCGGTGGCGTTACGTGCGAAATGAACTCGGCAACATTCTTCTCAACGTTGCTCCGAAGTTTCCGGGCTGTTCGGCGCGAGTAACGGATGCGGGTTGGCACCAGGGTCAGATCAAATTACTCGCATGCGAGGATGCAAAAACCGTAGCACTGTATAAGGCAGCAGCTGCTAAACTGGGTGAAGTCTACAAGGGCGCAAAGATAGAGGTCGTCGACTGGAAGGACATTCCACCTCGTCCAAGGGCAAGGGCGTGGATTCCGGCCATCCCTGACGAACCCGACAGAATTCTCGGGATGCTACGGCTAATGAATCCGTCCCTCCCAACGCATGACTGGAGTGTCAATCTGGTCGGGGAGGCGGTGGGGCCCGACAGACAGGTGGTGTTCACCATGAAAGAGTCAATCGAGCCCCTCAAAAGGTGCAATGGCCTAGTACACTACAGCGTAGGCCAGATCGTTATCCACGTATATCGTGGTGATGCTCAGCGCGCTGCCTTCTCGGCTGCTCCGGGGGAACCGGAAAACGAATTACCAGAAGAGGAAGTGGAGGATTCTGATGCGGAAAGCATGTTATCCGCCACGTCCCTTGCCGATAGTGCTGTGAACAACACGGTGATGGAGGACAGCAGCCAACGCTGAGCGATTAACATCTAACGCTACAGGCAGCAGGACTCCTGCAACGCCATATCGGGCAGTTAATCGGAACAACTCGTCGTTGATAGGCAACCTCCGGGATGGGGCAAACCTCGACGACATGGGGACGGCAGGGAAGTCTGTGCGCTCTCATGTTGGTGGTGCTTCAGATTAATCTGCACAAATCTAAAGTGGCTTCGGCTGCTTTAAGTAGTCGTCTTTCTAAAGGCGACGTGGATGTGGTCCTCATCCAAGAACCCTGGGTCAATAGCTCGAGAATCTGCGGATTGGGGACTAAGGGCTTCAAGCTCATTCGAGCCAGCGAGGAGAGTAAAGTCCGAACGTGTATTTTGGTCAAGTCTGAGTTGAACTCCTTTCTCCTACCTAACTACACCAATGGTGATATTACCGCTATCAGTCTAACGGTCGACAGCACCCGCCTGACGGTGGCGTCGGTCTATATGCCCTACGACGCCGAAGAACCCCCACCACAAACGGAGGTGAAAGACCTGGTGTCAAATTTCTGCACGAGTAATCTTTTTATTGGACCATGTCCAATGGGGGAGTTCCGATATCAGTGCCAGGGGCGAGTCTCTGTTTGATTACCTCTTAACAACCAACCTGGTAATTTGCAACGTGGGTAATGAGCCTACTTTTATCACTAAGACCCGTAGGGAGGTCATAGACCTCACTATCTGTAGTGAAGCCGCTTATGGGTGGGTCAGAAAATGGCGGGTTCTGGAAGAACATTCATTCTCCGACCACCGTTACATAGAAATGGTTTCAGACTTTATTGTAGAACAACCAATCATGAAGCGCAATCCACGTAACACTAATTGGCAGTTACACAATGAAATATTAGACAGAGACCTCTCGGCTCTGAGCCTCATTGGCACGAATATAAAGCTAAACTTAGGGCCTACAAAAAAGCTCTGAGACAGGCGAAGAGAACTTCGTGGAGAAATTTCTGCACTGGCGTCGAAAAGGTCGACGACACAGCGAGACTTAGACGAGTCCTCTCGAAAAGTCAAACAGCCATCAGCTATTTGCGAAAAACTGACGGATCCTGGACCAGCACGGAAGAGGAAACCCTTGAGCTGCTCTTGAATACACATTTTCCGGGGAATCTGCATGACGCACCACTAGCACCTGCAACAAACCTGGCAGTAAATATACCCATCACTGAGGAAAGGGTAAGGTGGGCAGTTAAGAGCTTTGAACCGTATAAGGCTGCCGGGCCGGACGGGATTATCCCCGCGCAACTTATAAACACGTTGGAGATATCAGCTAAATGGCTTTTATTTCTCTTCACAGCCTGCCTGGCTCTCAACCACATTCCGGGCTCCTGGAGAAGCGCCACGGTAGTGTTTATCCCTAAGGCTGGGAAGGCATCCCACTACGAGCCAAAAGACTACAGACCGATCAGTCTCTCGTCCTTTGTACTCAAAACCTTTGAGAGGATACTAAGCGACTACCTCTCAACGACTATTGATAGCAACCTAATCTCTAGCTATCAGCATGCATACACCAAGGGTAAATCAACAGAAACCGCTCTGCATAGCCTAGTATCTGTCATTGTGAAATCGCTGTGTGAAAAGGACTACTGTCTCGTGGCCTTCCTAGACATTGAGGGGGCTTTCAACAATATAAGCCCGGAGGCTATCAACTCCGCTCTAACTAATCTGGGCGTAGATAGACCTCTAACTGGTTTAATTGACCAACTTTTAAGGGGAAGGAAAATAGCTTCTTCACTTGGTACGGTTGAGTTATCACGCTATGTCACAAGGGGAACACCCCCGCTTTTATGGAACCTCACAGTCAACTCGTTGCTACGTGACACAAGCTGGGGGGGCGGGAAGATAGTGGCATACGTAGACGATTTAGCTATTGCATTCAGAGGCAAGTTCCCACAAACTCTGTGTGACCTGATGCAAGTAGCACTGCGAGAAGTTTCGACGTGGTCCTCTCGCTGCGTACTTAGTATCAACCCGGGGAAAGTGGAACTTGTCCTCTTTACCAACCGGTACAAAATACCGTAACTAAGCCTACCAGAACTAGATGGCACGCGCCTGAGCTTGCCGGATAAGGCCAAATTTCTAGGCATAGTTCTGGACAGGAAACTGAATTGGAAGGAGAATGTTCTTCAGCGCCAGAAGAAAGCTTGCATCGCTCTTTACACATGCAAAAGAGCCATTGGCAAAAAATGGGGGCTCAGCCCTAGAGTATGCAGTTGGATCTACACGGCCATCATTCGTCCAATCATGCTATATGGAGTCGTCGTATGGTGGCCTGCGCTGAGCAAGGCAACATACCTGAATCTGTTGCGGAAAGTCCATATGATCTGAATAAGCGGTGCGCTAAGGACAACGCCCAACGAAGCCCTCCAGGTCATTCTGGGCATTTTGCCACTTGATCTGGAAGGGTTTCGGTCAGCAGCGGCATCAGCTCTGCGCCTAAGAGAAACCTCCAGTTGGGGTGCGGGTACTATTGGACACTCCAGTATTCTGGAATCTTACAGCCTTCTCCCTCTAAGCACAGATCGTTGTGCGACGACTACAGACGGCGATAGCTGTTTCAAAATAAACATTCCCAGCAGAGAAGACTGGGAGAGGACGGATTGGTGTCCCGAAACAAATAGTGGCACTTCCATATACACCGACGGCTCGAAGTTGGACGGCAGAGTTGGAGGAGGGGTTTATTCAAGGGATTTGACCCTGAGCTCTCCTTCAGACTACCTGATCATTGTAGCGTCTTCCAGGCGGAAGTCTCGGCAATCCTAGACGCCGCGGCCTGGTTAAGCAAACGTGTTATCGGAGAAGATATCGCTATTTTCAGCGTTAGCCAAGCGGCCATCAAATCCCTTGGCTCATACACGTTCAACTCTGAACTGACGCTCAGCTGTCGTCGATCTCTTCAGGAGATGGCCCAACAGAACCGCGTAAACCTCATATGGGTCCCGGGACATAGGGACATTGAGGGAAACTGTAAGGCAGACGAGCTTGCCAGGCAGGGCACGACCAAGCAGGTTCTTCAGGATAAAGAGCGCTTAGGTATGCCGTTTGCTACATGCAAACTAATGCTGAAGGAGCACACACTCCGTCAAGCCAACGAAAGATGGCTGCAATCCCCAGGGTGTCGGATATCGAAACAAACCTGGCCAAAATGGGATCTTAAAAGGTCTAGACGCATTTATGCCCTAACTAGGAGGGAAATCTGCATATTGATAGGGGTATTAACCGGTCACTGCCTCATTGGTAGGTATGCAGAAAGGCTAAGTGTGCCCTACCGACGATGCTGCAGGAGTTGCAAAGATGATGAGGAGGAGGAAACAGTGGAACACCTCATCTGCAACTGTCCGGCTTTAAGCGCGCGAGAACGCGCTTTTTGGGAGTTCCGTTCCTGGATAGCCTAAGCCAGATCGCGGAACTGGACATAAAGGACTTGATGGCCTTCATAAAGTCATCTAAGTGGTTCGAGGAGGAGTAACGGTGTCGGTTTAGGAGTGTCAGTCCCGGGATTCTGCTATGTGGAAAATCCCAACAACTCAGGGATTTTCCATTTGGCTGGGTCCCGGGACTGACTTTCCTTGTGTTGGTTGTATCACAACGGGCCTTTCAAAACTGGCCTAAGTGTGCCTCTTGAACCTAACCTATATAGATTGAAGATTAAAAATAAATTCGATGTGTTCGTTCTCTATACGTTCATTTTTCATTGTTCATTTTTTGGGTATTTTGTAGATTTCCGCGAAATAAGTGGCAAGCGTCTGATCGAATTTCAAGAAAATTTAGCGAACAGCGTAGCAGAATTAGCAGCAGCGATTTTGTGTATGCACAAGCGAAGCTGCTCATGAGTAGCGTTTTGCCTATCATTGCTTTATATCAAAGAAAAAAAAAAACACATAATAAAAAAACTTAAAACTAGTAATTTTTTTTTATTTTACAGAAAAATTATGAGGTAAGTATCTTCGAAACAAACTTTTTTTTTCAATATCCCGTTAGCACTAACCAACACTTTTTATGATAGATAACAAACGCTTTCTCTACATTGAACTGCGGCTAGAGGTAATGGGAGATGCAAACAGTTTTAAGTTGGACCTTTATAGTACATTTATACTGCACCAAATTTGGCGAATTTGAATGTGTCATTTCGAACGAAATCTTCGAATCTTCTACCAAAATACAAAGCCACCGAAAGAAAATGCACCACCTTGATGTTTTAAACACATGTAGAGTAATAATAAATGAAGAATCAAGAAGGCTTCTCTCTTTTCTTAGTGGAACTGGTACAATACCATAAAAAAAATAGTTGAAATTGTTATTTAGAACTGTGCATAATACAAAAGTTTTCACACGTTAATTACCCATTAAGGTTCTTGCTGGGCAATTCTAAATGTGGAACACAGGCAGGGTTGCTATTTTGAGGAATTGTGGATTGTATTGTTCAGCGAATGAGGCCAAATGCGATGGAATTCCAAATTTGGAAAATGAGATTTGTATGGAAAAAAGCGCCAAATTTGCAATTTTTCGCCAAATTTACAAATTTGGTGCTGTGTAAATGTACTATTACACTTTTACGGAAATTGTGAAAGTCACACTGGAAAAATCTGGTTACCTTTTTATATTTGGAAACATGTATGTACGATGTTTTTGGATAGATTTACTATCAAATACATATCTTAACAGTTTGACTTAAATGAATGCAACGAGGCTATAACTATATAACAGTACACCTGCACAAAGAAGGCTTCAAACCCCAAAATTTGGTATTTGTTTCCTTTAGGGGTCAACTCGTAATAAATTAGCTAGAATTATGGGAGATAGCTCAAAACAGAGCTGTTAATTTTGATTAGTAATTAGTAATTGATTGATTAGAAGGTTTTTTTAATTAGTAATAATTATTTTAATTGCTTTCTAGAAAAAGCAATTACTAATTGATTACGATTAGGAAAAATCAAAAAAAAATTAAAAAAAAATAAAAAAATCAAGAAAAATTCAAAAATAACCAAAAGTAATCAAAAACGGCTTTTTTTGATTATTTTGATTTTTTCTTTGGTTTTTTTTATTTTTTTTATTTGAAGAGATGTAACTCCAGTATCATCGAAACATATGTCGGCTTGTCTGGTTCCTGCAGCGCGTAGGTAAATTTTTCTCAAAAAAAAAACACATTTTCATAAAATCCCGAAAATTGCTTGTAAATACCGTCGGTACTTACAGCAATAGACTACAAGTCAAAAAAGCAACAAAGAGTTAAATGTTATAAATGGAAAAATATTCGTGCTTGATTAAGTATGAAAATTCTTTCATAGGTTTCACACCAAGTCCTAAAAATTCGCAAATCTTTCATATAAGTTAGCATTGAAATTAAAGAAATGTTCTATATGGAAGTATAAATATATGCATAAATGGACACTGAGAAGGGTTTACCTTCAAGCTGGGTAGTGGCCTAAGGTGCTAGACCTTCTAGCATACAAGTCACTACAGTGTTGTGAGTTCGACTCTCACAATGCCGGGAAGAAAAGTCCTTGAAGAGATGTAACTCCAGTATCATCGAAACATATGTCGGCTTGTCTGGTTCCTGCAGCGCGTAGGTAAATTTTTCTCAAAAAAAACACATTTTCATAAAATCCCGAAAATTGCTTGTAAATACCGTCGGTACTTACAGCAATAGACTACAAGTCAAAAAAGCAACAAAGAGTTAAATGTTATAAATGGAAAAATATTCGTGCTTGATTAAGTATGAAAATTCTTTCATAGGTTTCACACCAAGTCCTAAAAATTCGCAAATCTTTCATATAAGTTAGCATTGAAATTAAAGAAATGTTCTATATGGAAGTATAAATATATGCATAAATGGACACTGAGAAGGGTTTACCTTCAAGCTGGGTAGTGGCCTAAGGTGCTAGACCTTCTAGCATACAAGTCACTACAGTGTTGTGAGTTCGACTCTCACAATGCCGGGAAGAAAAGTCCTTGAAGAGATGTAACTCCAGTATCATCGAAACATATGTCGGCTTGTCTGGTTCCTGCAGCGCGTAGGTAAATTTTTCTCAAAAAAAAACACATTTTCATAAAATCCCGAAAATTGCTTGTAAATACCGTCGGTACTTACAGCAATAGACTACAAGTCAAAAAAGCAACAAAGAGTTTTTTTTATTTATTTTTTGATTTTTTTTTGATTATTTTAAAGTTTTGTTGTTAAAAGTATAAACATCTGTGTATCTTTGTATGCAAATATATACACCTACTTACACGTTGGGCCTCATGGATTTCTAGAATGAACCTTGATCGCTAAGTATATGTACATATGAGAAAAAATGCCAGGTTTAATGGTTATATTGGTTGAAGTGCTGATAACACTAGTTTACAAATAATTAATTTGAAAAAATACCAAGATATTCATGTATATGGGTGAATTGGCACTGATATGCCAAGCACAAAACATATTTTTTAAATTTTTTGTATGGGTAGGTTTTCGAGGTATCGGTAATTTTTGTTTTTTCAGGTATCACTTTATTCAAAAATTCTTTTTGCCAATGTTGCAAAAGCGATACCTCGTTCGAAAGGAAATTAAAATACGCTTCTAACGACGTATAAAATAGATGGCCAAAGTCGAAATTTTACGATTTTTGAAAAAAATTGATTTTAAAAATGTTTTTTTCATGCGAAGTTGTGAAAATCAGAACTGTGTATAATTGCAAACACTTTAAGCGTGATATTACCAAGATCTAGGAAAAACTGTATTTTTGGCGATTTTTTTGTAACTTTCAACATCTCTACTTTTAATAGAATTGTAAAAGGTCGATGTCTGAGTATTGTAGATATTCAAAAAAATATTCATAGTATTAGTCATTACTAAGCCAATAAAGTCCAAATCAACCGTTTTTAGAATTTTTGTCGGTCTGTCTGCAAACTAGTGTAATTTGTCCTTTTATATGTAAACGGCTAGTGTCGGACATTTCTCGTTTGATACCCTACGGGTACGGTCGGATAGTTCTATTTGAACACTTATAAGGCTAGGCTCACACTGCAACCTACTTCGGCCGTCCGGCAACAATCACACATCCACACACATGTGTTTGAAATGAGCTCCTCGATTTCATCCGATTTCACCCGAATGTAAACAAACTTTGGCCGCCCGATAAAATAGAACGCGTTCGAATTTCTCTGATGAGACCGGATGAAAAATTCGGTTGCAGTGTGAGCGTAGCTTAAGTATGCTACACAAATTAAAACATACGCATACCAACTACGTCCAAAAGAGATTTGTAATGATAAATTGATCAAAAATTAAGCGGTTATTATCCATAGAGACATGTCCCGGATTAATAAATTTCGCCCACAATGGGCGACTTAGTCATTTATGGGCATTTGACATTTGATTTACTATCGTACAGTACTATTAACAAGTTGTAAATTACATAGGGCTGCCAGGTCCCCCTGGGGCAAAACCGGGACACTTTGGAAATTCAAGAAAAAGTGAGCAAGCAATGGAAACATTTTTTCGGCTTTGTGGTTGCTGGTGTCCGTTGAAATTCCATAAAAAGGTACATTTTTTATTAAAATATCTACAAAGTTTGCTACTGAATGCGGAGCCAAAACATTTTTGATTAAAGCTGTTGCTTTCGTCCTGCAAACTGATTACTTTGCTGCTATTTCCGAATCAGGATACATGAGCGCATTTAGTTTTGTAGTGACATCTATTGAGCTAAAGTACTAATAGTGATTAATAATCTTAAAGGCATTTGTTAGCTCAGCGGCGGAGATCAGATGCCTCTTTGCTGTATTTGGTTTTACAAAAAAAGAAGAAATTTCTTTTGAAGTAGACGCCTCGCATAACCTTGATTTGTGCTTGGAACTGCCGATATGATCAAGAATATCTGAGCGACCACCGTTACCAATGGCAATAAAACAATCGCAAACTGTGCACAACGATTCATGTTCACTTCTCCCACGTTTCATAAAAGAACATTCCAAGTGGTTTAATGTATTATAAACATATCTATTTTAGATGAATTTTAATAGCCTTATATTTATGTAAATATTGAAGTATTTTTATGAGCTCAAGGCCGGTCAATAAATAAAACACAATGTTTTTTAAATTTGTATTTAAACAATACTGGTCGATATTTCGATTTTAATCTAAAATCATCATCAGGACTAGGGAAGTACAAAAACAGAAAAAACAGGTACAATTAATTATAAAAGTTTTTCGCATTAAGGTATAAAAATTATTTTATCAGCTAATCACAACTTACACATATGATTATGTTTCATCGACTGATCATATGTTCGAAAGCTAAATTATTAGAGAGCTTAAGCAAGAATAAATAAACAATTTAAAATACCGTAAGTGTAAACAAAAATATGTAATAACAACAATACAGGGAACAATGATAAAAAGAAAGAAAAGAGAAAACATTTGCAAACATATGTACGTATGTATGTATATTTGTTGCTTGTTAGATGTTAGCGGGAACATTGTTGGGTGCTGCCGATCTCAATAAGTGTTTTTGTTGTTTGAGCACCAAACTCCGGTAGATCTGTGCACATGAATCTGTATCGTTCTTGTAGTTCATTCTATTATCATTAGGGGTGTTCGTTATGTGTAGCATTTCCAAAAAATATCTTTAATGGTAATTCTTTTCTTTATCTAATATGACCACATTTTCAAAGGCTGGATAGTGCCCTGTATCCTTACAATGGGCAGTTAGAGCTGTTTTATTTTCACAATCGCCGGTTCGAATTTTAATATTTGATTTGTGCGCGGAAATCCTTGTCTTCAATTTTAATTTAGTTGTCCCTACGTATACCTTCTCGCATACGTTGGACCCGTCACCGTTGCATGGTATTCTGTAAACCACGTCAGATTTCTCTTCCTTAGGGATTCTATCCTTAGTATTGCTGTAAATTTGCTTTAAAGTATTATTATATGTAAACGCTATTTGGAACTTCTCTTTATCGTATAAATTCGAGTTTTTGATCCTCTCTGCAATTCCCGGTACGTATGCGATTGTTTTATATATTTTATTATTTTTTTGTTTCGTTTTTTCTTCATCTGGAGATCTGGCATAAAAATTTCGGACCAGTTTATTAATTAAAAAGTGCGGAAACTCGTTTTGCTCTAACGTTTTCTGTATTATCCCAATGTTTTTCCGGTGGTATATTTTATCGCTTGTTGTTAGGACTCTATCTATAAAGTTTTTCGCAGTATTTATTATTGTTTTCCTTTCGTGTTTCGAGTGGTAGTTTACAAGTCTACCAGAAGATGTGGGCTTTCTGTACCAATCTATGTATATTCTATTGTTTTTTCCTGTTTATCAACGTATCCAAGTACGGTAGTTGGCCTTCTTTTTCAACCTCTATTGTAAATTTTATTGACTTGTTGTAGCTATTGAGCTCGGTGAGCATTTTATCAATATCCTTAGTTTTTACAATCGCGAATAAGTCATCTACGTATTTTGTTAGTAGGCGTGGTTTACTTGTAGTATCGGTCTCGAATTTAGTGAGCAGCTCTTCCATAACAATGTCCGCTATAACTGGGGAGGCTGGTGATCCCATCGGCATACCTGTACGTTGTTCATATATCTTATCATTATATTTGAAATAGCTGTTTTCCTTTATGCAAAATTTAACAATTGTAAGAAACAGTTCCTTGCTCAACTTCGTGTGTTCTTTTACCTGATCCCATTTTTTAGATATTATTCCGATAGCCACGTCAACCGGGATGCTCTCTAATAATTTAGCTTTCGAACATATGATCAGTCGATGAAACATAATCATATGTGTAAGTTGTGATTAGCTGATAAAATAATTTTTATACCTTAATGCGAAAAACTTTTATAATTAATTGTACCTGTTTTTTCTGTTTTTGTACTTCCCTAGTCCTGATGATGATTTTAGATTAAAATCGAAATATCGACCAGTATTGTTTAAATACAAATTTAAAAAACATTGTGTTTTATTTATTGACCGGCCTTGAGCTCATAAAAATACTTCAATATTTACATATCTATTTTATAAATTTTGTGAGAAAACTTACAATGAAATCAGAAACACTCAACTCGAAGAACCAAATACTTAGCGCAAAACAAAAACAGCTGTAGCTAATTAGGAAGAACACTTTACATCGATAATCGATATATGTATACTATACAATGTGCAACTATCGAGCGATGCTAGAGTTTTACAATTGAAGTCGGTAGTTGGTACTTTTATTCAGACTAGTTAGAGCGGCGCATTATAAGCAAACCAAATAGTTGGTAGATTTCATGGCTCCTTACAATCGATTAGATTTAAAAACCGGGACATTTTAGGGTTGGACCGGGACACCGGGACAAATGGCCTAAAACCGGGACATGTCCCGGAAAACCGGGACGTCTGGCAGCCCTAAATTAAATTACACCGCTACATTCCATATTTTTCATAATATTTAATATTTTATCATCATTATCATTCCATATTACATATACCTACCTTTTTAAAAATAATAGACTGAATGTGCAAAAGCGCCAGTCTTCTGTTTAGGTTGTAGTAGTTGATGAGAACTAGTACGAAAGATCTCGAGATTTTTCCTCCAGCGATATTTATGTGCATGAATACATGCATTTATATAAAAGAACTTCTTGCTTCACCTATACATTTGTATGTTTGTGCAAGTGAATATTTATGTATTATATTTTTCTACAACAGTCTGGAAAAAAATAAAAAAAATCCAAAAATCAAAAGTAATCATTACTTTTGATTATTTTTGATTACTTTTGAATTTTTTTTTTTTTTTTTTTTTTAAATTTTTTTGATTTTTTAAAATTTTAAAAAATTTTTTTTTTAATCAATTGAAAAATAACACTGTGACACAAAATGAGGGGTCATCTCTCCGTAATTGATGAAACCAGTTGGAGATGAAACTTTAGCCCTCCTATATCAAAACTTCATACTGGGTTTTTCGCCTATAGTTCGGGGTTCTTTGTTATTTTTATTCAAAGTTGGTAACCCTGTGTATGAGAAATGTTGATTAAAACTTGATCAAATGCAGCAATTTTAGATGGGGTTTCTTGTATATCCCAATTTGTTGGATCTAGGAACTCATTTTTGACATTAATTTTTACCGAATTCTTACGACAGGTGGCGCTGTCATACAATTTGTCTTAATTTTGATAGTTTTTCATGCTAATGAAGCAATTTCAGATTGTTTTTTTTTTTTGTATATCGCAATTTTTGGATGGATCACCTCATTTTTGACATTAGTTTTTACCTAAGTCTTACGATAGGTGGTGCTGTCATACAATTTTTTTTTCGATAGTTTTTCATGCAATAATAGTATTAATATAGTTTTTAAAAGGGAAATATAAATATTTCAACCCTGTATTCATAGGCGGATTTACGAGTGGGGCTGGGGCAAGTAACCCCCCCTCCCCCCTCACTACTAAGTATGGTACTTATTTTATATGTAAGTTAGCACCAGCAAAGCTACAACGCTGCAACCAAGCTGACATCAATATTTGGCTAAGTCAGCAATAAGTCAACAAAGAATTGGGAAATGGCCCAGACGCCCGCTCAGCAAAATTACCAATATCGACAATAACACCCGGCATGCGCCTTTAAAAAAAAAGTGCAACAAAAAAGCATAAGAAAATCGTGCAACAAAGTGCCACAAATTAAAGACTCTGAAAAAATTGCCACAACAAGTGCCAAAATAAATAGAGACCCCTTTAAACAAGTGCCACAAAAAAAAGCACAACAAAGCCTGAAAAATTGTGAGCATTGCACATAAAGTGGCGTGAAGAGGAAGTAGGAACTCCTTGACGCCCCAACGTCATCACGACACCAACCGAAGCCGAGCAAAACCCAGCAAAACCGGAGACAGCAGAGAGTAAGAAGGTGCACCTTAGTATCGAGTAGAAAAAAGGAATTACCGCACACTTGCCAGCACAACCAACGATGCAGCTGTTATTGATGTAAGGAAATAGATCATAAGTATGTATTAATTAAACCCCATTTTCAATTTCGAATTTAATAAAAATAAAGGTTAACTACTCCTTTAGGGAAGAAATTAGGGAAGTGGAGAATTTAAATAAAAACAATTTGAAAAATACATTAATCAGCTAATTAAACCCATTCTCAAGTTAAAAATTTAAATAAAACAGTTTTAAAAATAGGTACATACCTAGTGGAAAAACTAAATCAAAAATTTTTTTTTTAAAATAGGTAGTTAAAATCCACAAATAAAACATCGGCTTGTACAGCCTATAAAATTAAAACCCACTAAAGCTGCGATTCACCACCTTCGGGGGGACCCTCCAGCTTATAATATAGAAAAGACACTGCGATTCACCACCCAAGGGACCCTCCAGTGATCTATCATTTAAACAAATATATAAAAAGGATAAACTGATAACAACAACATAAAAACAGATAATAATTACAAAAATGGCTAATCAAAATAATCTAATTAGACCCCCAGTGTTAGGGAATAACGCACCACCCCCACCCAGCCAACAGATATCCCCACCCACCCAACAAATATCCCCAGACATGGCAAACATGATACGATTTATGGTTTCCCAGGCTATAGAAGCCAGTGGGCCAGAGCTAGTCAGAGCTACTCTAGGCAACAACAATAACCCCATCATAACGGATCAGACCATAGACGAGCAATATAGAAACAATATGGCTGAAATGGATAAAGTACCAGATGTCGTACGATCCTTGAGAGAATTCTCAGGAAACGCCTCAGAGTTCAGCTCATGGAAAAAAAGTGTCGAGCGAATTATAAAGATATATGAACCCTCAAGGGGCACCCCAAAATTTTTCGGAATTCTAAATGTTATCCGGAACAAAATCGTTGGAAAGGCGGATATAGCCTTAGAATCATACAACACCCCCTTGGATTGGACAGCCATCTCCCGTTGTCTGACCACCCACTATGCCGATAAACGCGACATAGGCACTCTAGAATATCAAATGACGTGCCTTATTCAGGGAAGAAGCTCTATAAACGAATTTTATCAGAAGGTTTATAGTCAATTATCCGTAATACTTAACAAGATAGGATGCATGGAAATTGGCGAGGAAGCAGTCCATCTACTAACGGATAACTACCGTGCCAAGGCCCTCGATACCTTTGTGAGAGGACTTTCCGGTGACCTCCCTAGGCTTCTGGGTATAAAAGAACCCAAGAGTCTACCAGAGGCACTACACCTTTGCCTAAAGCTGGAAAATCAAAGCTTTAGAGCACATCATGCCAACAACCAAGTGTTAAACGCACCATCAGTCCCCAGACATCAAAGCTTCAACTCTTTCATTCCCAGACAACAACCCCCCATGGCAAGGCAGGTACAACCATCAAACTCACAATTTCCCCAATCAAGATTCTATCCCGAATTAGCCCATATACCTCACCCTCAGCAAACCTATCGCCAACCAAATTCCAATCCTCATAGCTCCCAGCAATACCAAAATCCAAATCCAAATCCATACAATAACTACCAACAACAGAATCCCTATAACCAGCCCAGATATCCATATAACCAACAACCAAACTACCCTCCCCCAAGGCCACCTAAACCCCCCCAGCCCATGGAAGTACACGAAAGCATCAGAACAAGGGCAGTAAATTATGTGAACCGCCCTAAGCCCCAAGAAACTGGCAAACGACCCCTGAATGCATCTATGATCAACCACCCCCCAGCGAAAGCCCAAAGGAACTTTCACATAAACACGGACGAAAAGACTTACGATCCATACCATGAAGACCAACATTATGACTATGACCAATACGATAACAACCAACAAACAGCTTACAGCCAGGAAACGCCTTACAATAACGTAGACGAAGAACCATACGACCTAACGGACGTACATTTTTTAGACTGAATAGCTCTTCGTTGCCCTATTTTCAATGCAAAACGAAGAGCGGCGACATACATACTTAACATATTAGTAGACACAGGATCTAACAAAAATTATATTCAATCCAGTCTAGTTAAAAACGCAAAAGAAAACGATAACCCTTTTTTCGCCAACTCAGTTGGAGGAAAAATAAAAATTACACTACACACATTTCTAAATCTTTTCAACTTGGAAAACTGCAAACTCAGATTCTTCCTACTACCCACACTTAAGACATTCCACGCCATATTAGGAAATGACAGCCTGAAAGAACTTTCAGCAGTTATACACACAAGAGAAAATTTCATGGTCATAGCAAACACAAAAAGAATCCATTTAAAACAATTTAGTATACAGAATGTTAACACGATACATATTCAAGACGAACACCTTCCAACAATAGGTAAAAACGAAATTAAACAACTAACACAAAAACACCGCAACCTATTCTCAGAACCGAACGAAAAACTGACATACACAACAAAAGTAGTAGCAGAAATACGAACAATTTCCGACACGCCCATATATTCAAAATCCTATCCATACCCCACCACCCTTAAGCAAGAGGTCGAAGACCAAGTAAACAAGTTATTGGAAGACGGAATCATCCGAAAATCAAGGTCACCCTACAACTCACCTGTCTGGATCGTACCCAAAAAGAGCGACGCTTCAGGCGAAAAAAAGTTCAGAATGGTTATCGATTACAGAAAATTAAATGCAGTCACAATTGCAGATAGGTATCCAATACCCGAAATAAATGAAGTTCTCTCTCAGTTAGGAGAAAACCGAATTTTCTCTGTGATTGACCTAAAAAGCGGTTTCCATCAAATTCCTCTTAAAGAATCTGACGTGGAGAAGACAGCTTTTTCAGTGAACAACGGAAAATACGAGTTCACCAGACTGCCATTTGGTTTGAAAAATGCCCCATCCATTTTCCAACGGACATTGGACGACATACTAAGAGAACATATAGGACGGATATGCTATGTATATATAGACGACATTATTATATTTAGCAAAAACGAAAAAGAACATTCCCTACATATAGATACAATTTTTGATAGCCTTACAAAAGCAAACATGAAAGTACAAGTCGACAAATGCGAATTCTTTAAAAAGCAAGTCGAGTTCTTAGGATTTGAAGTATCCTCCGAGGGAATCTCAACAAACCCATCCAAAGTACAAGCCATAGCCAACTTTCCCTACCCTCAGACGATCAAGGACTTAAGATCATTCTTAGGCTTATCTGGTTACTACTGTAAGACGGTCAATCGCGAAAATAACATCCTTGAGATTTAACCATCAAACTATAAAATACAACTCTGTAAGTAACTATAAAATACAACTCTGTAAGTAGGATAAGAGAGAATGAAGAATAAGAATAAAAGAAAAAAAGAGGGGATTTCCGGAAAAGGGATTCTAAAAAATAGATTGACACGAGAAAGAACGTGTTTTATTCAAATCTCGATATATTTGAGTAATCGTGTAATTTATTAGAGAGAATTTTACACTACAGACGATTTATCAGAGATTATGCTAAGTTAGCAAAGCCGTTAACATCCTTACTTCGAGGCGAAGAAGGAAGAATGTCTAAAAGCAGTTCAAAAAAAATCAAAATACAATTGAATGAAGAAGCAAAGGCAGCATTCAATAAAATCAGAAACACGCTGATATCCAAAGACGTAATTCTGCAATATCCCGATTACAGCAAAGAATTCAACCTGACCACAGATGCCTCAAAATACGCCATAGGCGCGGTCTTGGAGCAAAATGGCAAACCAATTACCTTCATATCAAGAACCTTGAACAAAGCAGAAGAGAATTACGCAGTAAATGAAAAGGAAATGCTTGCCATAATTTGGGCACTCAACTCCTTTAGAAACTACCTATACGGTACAGCAAAAGTGGTAATACATACTGACCACCAGCCCCTTACATATGCTCTAAGTAACAAAAATAATAATTCAAAGCTAAAACGTTGGAAAGCCATACTCGAAGAGTATAACTATGAATTAAGATACAAGCCCGGAAAATCGAATGTAGTTGCAGACACATTATCTAGACCATTCGAAATAAATTCATTATCAGTTGCTACCCTGCAGTCAAATTCCGAACTACTCAGCAAACATACTAGTTCATTGACTAACCATTTTGTGGCATATGCATACCAGTTCATTGTTGATTAGTTTTAAAACCAGTCAATGCCAAACTACTCAGCGAAAATTCTAGTTCATTGACTATACATTTTGTGGTGTATTTATACTAGTTCATTGCTGATTAGCCTCAAACCAGTCAAGGCCAAACTACAATATAGTTCAATGACTATACATTTTGTGGTGTATTCATACTAGTTCACTTCTGATCACCTTTAAACCAGTCAAGGCCAAACTACTCAGCAAACAATATAGTTCAATGACTAAACATTTTGTGGTGTATTCATACTAGTTCACTTCTGATCACCTTTAAACCAGTCAATGTCGATCTACTCAGCAAACAATATAGTTCACTGACTATACATTTTGTGGTGTATTCATACTAGTTCATTTCTGATCACCTTTAAACCAGTCAATGTCCAACTACTCAGCAAACAATATAGTTCATTGACTATACATTTTGTGGTGTATTTATACTAGTTCATTGCTGATTAGCTTCAAACCAGTCAAGGCCAAACTACTCAGCAAACAATATAGTTCATTGACTATACATTTTGTGGTGTATTCATACTAGTTCATTTCTGGACACCTTTAAACCAGTCAATGTCGAACTACTCAGCAAATAATATAGTTCATTGACCATACATTTTGTGGTGTATTCATACTAGTTCATTTCTGATCACCTTTAAACCAGTCAATGTCGAACTACTCAGCAAATAATATAGTTCATTGACCATACATTTTGTGGTGTATTCATACTAGTTCATTTCTGATCACCTTTAAACCAGTCAATGTCCAACTACTCAGCAAACAATATAGTTCACTGACTATACATTTTGTGGTGTATTCATACTAGTTCATTTCTGATTAGCTTTAAACCAGTCAATGCCAAACTACTCAGCAACATTATAGTTCTACGCCTAAACATTTTGTGGTGTATTCATACCAGTTAATTTCTGAATACCTTCCAACTAATCAATTCCAAACTACTCAGCAGACACCTAGCTCGTTTACTATACATTTTATGAATGTTTTTATACTAGTTCTTTGCTGATTACCCTTAAACCAATAAATGCCAATCTAATCAGAAAACATGCTAGTATACAACTATAATTTGCTGGGCGAAATCATACTAGTCACAAAAATCCTGGTTCGTACTAGTATGCAAGTATGTATGAATCTCGGGTTGAAATTATACTACATCTTTTTCAGTTTATATTCAGAAAGTTTTCTGAATATCAATTGTAATTTTCTGAATGTCAATTGTATTTTTCTGAATATCAAATGGAAATCCTGAATATGAATTGTAATTTTCTAAATATAAATTGTTACTTTCTGAATATAAACTGAAAAGGTGTAGTCAGAAAAAGCCTAATCTATTTTAGAAAAATACTAATTAGAAAAGTTCCATTTCATACTACATTATCTAATATCTTTAAACGAGTTAATCTTGTATATTTGTATATTTGTATGTTCGGACTATCTCGAGAACCGCTTGACCGATCGGGATGAAATTTGGCACAATGATAGTATGATGGATTCTAAGACTACCCACTTTAGGGTTGCCACTTGGGGCGGTTTACAGGGTTGCCACCTATCCCATTTTTTGTTTAATTATGAAGCAAGATATGCCAATATGGGTATCATATGAAAGGTATTTTCGGCGAGATACCAACTAAAATATTTTCAAGTAGAGTTGCTACCTAGGGTTGCCACCTTACCACAATATATTTGTATATCCGTTACTATCTCGAGAATCGCTTGACCGAATTGGCTGAAATTTGGAATGGTGATAGTATGATCGATTTTAAGACTATGCACTTTAGGGTTGCCACTTGAGGCGGCTTACAGGGTTGCCACCTATCCCATTTTTTTTTAATTATGGAGCAAGATATGCCAATATGGGTATCATATGAAAGGTACTTTCGGCGAGATACCAACTTAAGTATTTTCAAGTAGGGTTGCGACCTAGGTTTGCCACCTTACCGCAGTACTATCTCGAGAACCGGTTGACCGATTTGGATGAAATTTGGTATGGTGACAGTATGAAGGATTCAGAGGCTATCTACTTTAGAGTTGACATTTCGAGTAGTTTACAGGGTTGCCACCTATCCCATTTTTTTAATTATGGAGCAAGATATGACAATATGGGTATCATATGATAGGTATTTTCGGCGACATATCAACTAAAATACTTCCAAGTAGGTTTGTCACCTAGGGTTGCCCGCACTATATTTCTATATCCGGTACTATATCGAGAACCGCTTGACCGATTTGGATGAAATTTGGCACAGTGATAGCATGCCTGATTCTAAGACTATCCACTTAGGTGTTGCCACTTGGAGGGCTTTTAAGGGTGGCAACCTATCTCATTTTTTTTTTTTAATATTGAGTAAAATATGCGAATATAGGTATCAAATTAGAGGTATTTCCGGCGACATATCAACTAAAATATTTCTAAGTACAGCTGCCATCTAGGGTTGTCACCTTATCGCAGTATATTTGCATTACAGGGTTTCCACCTATTTAATTTTTTTATTTA